>JAMQCK010000627.1:0-18787 GCA_024196135.1 Pleurotus ostreatus/Saccharomyces cerevisiae fusant | reverse complement strand
ATTGAACGAAAGGAGACCCAGCTGTACCCCGGATCACTAGCGGTCCGCCGTGCGTGCGGCGTTGATGTTTCTTTCCAATTTGCCTCAAACCATCACGGCGCAGCGTATAAGCTGGTTGGTGTCGATACTGGGGAGCTGCGATGTCCTTGCGGCGAAGCAGGTGATATAACGAAATGTTCTACGTGTTGTTGGGAACTCATTCTGATTTCCAGCTGCGCGAAAGCCTTCCTGAACGCAGAGATATGTCAGCGAATCTGCTCTTATGCACCACCAGGGGATCTCTCTCGACTGTCGCGCGTATCGAAGGCATGGGAGATCAGCGCGAACTTGGTTTTGTGGCACGAACTGCCGTCTTTGGATCCCCTTCTCGACTTGGTGACCCCAGATATGTGGGCTGAACTAGTTGAGCGGTGCTACAAGACAGCAAAGAAACACAAGAAGATCTGCAGGGCGCAGAATGCTACTGCAAGTGGACCGCGGGCTGCGCCGCGGAGAAGTCAGTGGTCGTCTCTGGGACGAGTACGCAGTCGCGCAGACCTGGTTTGCAGGGTCAGTGTGGACCTTCATTGCGCCCTCGAAGCTGTGCCGGCGTACACGCCTGTGAACGGTGCCGACACTGCTGCTTGCCGAGAAGGAGTACCTCTCCCCCTCCTGTCGTCCTTGAAGGCGTTGACTATCCTGCCATGCTCACTGGACGTTGCTTGCATGGGGCATCTTCGTACGGCGTGGCCCCGCGTCTTTCCAGCCAATATCGATATCATCGACGTCCAGCCCGGCCCACCAGCGGTGATCGCTATCCTTCTATCGTATCACTCGCGAGTGAGGCGCCTGTGCATTCATAGCTCTCTCAATCTCTCCCAACCCCTCGGAGTACTGGCTTCCAACGCCCGAACCATCGCTTTTCACGACCTGGAGCTCACTGCACCATACAGCAAGATGGGGGTCGAGGCGTTATCACAAGCCAAGGACTTGAAGACTATAACTTGGCTTGTGATGAGCAGCAGCGCTCAGGATGGGCTGCCCGTCACGCAAGCAGGCTCTTTCGAGGCCCTGCAGTCCTTGGACCTTGCCTTCAAGTTCCCCGAGTTCCCCGCACCTAAGCTGTCGCAAGCAATCATCGAGTCTTTCGACCACCAGAGGTTGCGGCGGTTATGCCTCCAGCATATCGGACGTATAACGGCAGACGAGTTCTACGACCTACTTGTGGCCATCAGCCGGAGTTGCAACCCACATGCACTCCAGACGCTGGTCATCCGTCGCAGGGAAGGCGACCTCTTATCCTGCGTCGACTGGCCGCTTTACTTGTCGCACCTCGTCCTGCTCGCCGAGTTCAAGCAGCTCCAGATGCTCGTGCTCGACGTCGCGCGCGGCGTCATCCTCGACCAGCGGGAGTGTCAGGCCGTCGCTAAATGGTGGCCCAAGCTACGCACCCTGCGCCTCAGCTCCGTGTCCGACAAGGCGCGCCGCTCGCCGACGCCGCTGGCGTGCGTGGCGGTCTTCGCGGAGAAGTGCGCGGACCTGGAGACGCTGGCGCTCGCGGTGGACACACGCAGTACGCAATGGCCGTGGCAGCGTCCGGAGCCTGGAGAACCGCTGCCGTCGCAGTCGTGGGTGACGACGCTGGATGTGGGCGACTCGACTATCGACTTGTATAGCGTGGATGCGGTCGTGGACTTCCTGGCGAGGACACTTCCGTGCCTTCGCCGGATCTTGCACTCCTCAGTCGACGAGCGGCAGTCTCAAGCATGGGATGAGGTTGCGAGGAAAGTTTTCGAGTCGACTGCTCCAGACGATGGTGAACGAGGTGTACGCCGTCTCCCTGCCCAAGAAACGAGCGCGGAGAGGTCGAGCAGCGCTGCAGGAAGCGCCCTGGGCCCGTCGGCTTCGCAGCTAGCACCGATTTCCTCTGTGCCAAAAGTGGAAACCGTCGAATGCCCAACGTCTGGCGCAGGACTTACCCCATTTTCGAAGAAGCCACATCCGATTACAATGTCCTCGAGAGCATCGACTGAGAGGATCAATCTCGCGCAGCCAATGCGAGCCCGCGAAGCCAGCAATGTACCATCTGTTCCTTCTGCACCAGCTGCTCCCACCGCACCAACCGGTCCTGCAACTCAGATTGCTGAGCTCGAGAGCAAGAATCGTGTCCTCGAACATCGCAAGCGCGACCTCGAGCAGCGCTACGCCGACCTTGAGAAGCGCAGCACTGACCTGGAAGCCAAACACGCCGACCTGAACCGCAAACACGCCAAGCTCGGGCGGCGATACCAGACTATGGACCAGCGCCTCAACCTCGAGAATCGTGAGCTTCAGTCCTGCAACGCCGAGCTCGCGAAGCAGAAAAATGAGCTCGCGAAGCAGAGGGACGAGGTTGCGAGACGGACGGACGAACTCGCGAAGGAGAACGACCAGCTCACGCTACAGAGGGATGAGTTGGCGAGACAGAAGGATCAACTCGCGCGAGCGCACGCGGAGCTAGAAGAGCAGACTGAGAAGCAGCAGAAGCGAATTCTCATGCTCGAGCGACAACGTGAGCCGCCAGCGCAGGCTCCCCCGCCGTCATCCCCTTCAGTCGACCCTGCACTCGCGCGCAAGCTCAGCGTCATGGAGCGGCTAAAGGACGAGCTCGCGGAGCAGAAGGATAACCTCGCCAGAGCGCACGCCGCCCTCGAAGAGCAGTCCGAGGTGCAGCAGAAGCGCATCCTTGAGCTCGAGCGGCGACTAGAAGAACCTATGCTCATACCCGCGCCAACGTCCGCCGGCAGCGGCGACTCGGGTCTCGCACAGAAGCTCAGCGCCGCCAAACGAGAGAAGGACGAGCTGCAGGCGCGCTACAATGCGATGCTCAAGCACACGCGCGAGGTCGTGGCCCGCAGCAAGGTCACGGAGCAGGAGAAGCGGCAACTCGAGCAGGCCAACGGGGAGCAGAAGCGGCAGCTCGAGCAGGAGAAGGAGCAGAGGCGACAGCTCGAACGGGGGAACGAGCAGCAGAGGCGTGCTATGGAGCAGTCGAATGAGCAGCTGAAGCAGCGCTGCGCTGAGCTCGAGCGCTGGCAGAGCGACGTGCAACGGGGTATACAGGATCTGGCGCGCTTGTCTGGTGGGCCGCCGCGCGCACTGTCTGGATAATTTTATGTACTTTGTCACTTCTCACTGGTCGAGCATGCTTTCGAGGTTGTTGTTTGTGTTCTTGTATGCTTTCCCGCCATGTCATTGTCTGGTCAACCAATAGTTATGTTATTCAACAGGAAATCAAATCTACCATCGAGATATGTAGCTAGGTACAAATACACGAATCGCTTCGCACGGCCGTACAAGAAATGGGACAGTAGGAAAGGTGGGTGGGATAGCGAGCTCGGTGCAGTCCTGATCGCGCGGAGCACGCAGCGCTGACGCGCGGTGTATTCGACAGGATCGTAGACAGGTGCGCGAAATCCTAGGAGACTGCGATGAGTCTTGCACAGTCATGAGAACCGCCCTAGGACCTGGTCTCAGAGGTGCACAGAAGGCTTCGTAGGACTTCAACATCTCGAGCTTGGGTGAGATGTCGTCACAGCCGAGTGCTTTAGCCATGGCTGAGCTGAGCGAGACGTCCGCAAGAGTCGCGCCGAAGCGCGAACTTCTTGTTCGTAATAGGCCGTTGCCGATGGATAGATGCCCGAAAGATGTTCATGCACGGCTACCGCCCAAGGTTGCGCGGGCCGTTGCTCTGGAGGACAATCTTCACACCTTTGACACGATGCGTCTTGCGACGTCCATGAGCTGACTGGCTGGTCGTGGTGGTGAGTGCTGTGGGTGTTGACGTTTCGGAAGAGTTGGGAACGGGCTCCGGAGGATCATGCTCGACAGGCGAGGACGTCTCGGTGCAGATGCACTCACTTGGTGTTGCGTTGGGAAGAGGCAGCTCGGGAGTATCGTCGCGCGCTTCTGCAACGGCTGGCGTCGGCTTAGGTAGCTCATCAGCCGAATGCACGGGCATCTCTATCTCGCTGTAGAACGAGTTAGCCTAAGATCGTCGATGTCAGCCGCAGTGCTTACCTCGACGATGCAGCGTCTGACTCTTGAAGGTCATCGATGCGTGGGTAAGTAGCCACCGCCGCCGCGGGCGCTTCCACAGTCAATGCACTTGCCTCGATACGTGTGGTAGCAGTACTCAGCGCCTGCGAGATCTCGTTGGACCCGTCCGGCTGGCTGCCCCGCATGATACCGTACGGAGGTGCTTGAAACCAGACGAAGTTGACAGCAGGGGACTCGCCATTCGGTACCTCGCCAGACGCGGGCGAAGTGCATCTGTACTGGGGGCCCTCCAGAGGAGGTGTAGGAGGCGTGATGCGAATGACCGGTGCTGGGGATCGCGCCTGCTCAGGCGCAGGGTGAATAGCCAGCGCTTGAGGATGCTCCTGTTGAAGCGGAACATGAAGGGTAGACCCTTGGGGCACGGCGATATACAGTATCTCGCCACCTTGAGGCACGTCTTGTGGTCCCTCTTGCGGTTGATGGGTATCGTGGTGGCTGACGGGAAGCGTAAAGGGGGCAGCGCCCTCGTCCAGCGGCGCTGGAAGCTCGGGGACGGAGGGTGCTGCCTCGACGGGTGACAAGTTGGCGGGTTCTTCATTCGGGACATGAACGTTGACCACCTCTTCCTCCTCTACACCAGACTCGCGGGGTTCGGTGTCGTCCAGAGCTTGCATGGGCTGCTGATCATCCTCCGCGGTTGAGCTCGTCTCTTCTTCCTGGCCTCGCACTTCGGTTACCGCTGCATCGTTGATAGTGTGGAGGTCGGGGAAGAAGGTGGCGATGAGATTAACCCTCTCGTTGGACCGCGTTGCCATAGACGCAGCGGACTGCACGAGTCGCGCTGTGAGGAAGTCAAGGTGGCTATGACCGTTGACGTACTGCGTCTCTGCAGACGGCGCGGGCTCCTCTATAGGCAGCGGCGAGTGTTTGATGGATCTGGGGAGTTCTCAGTGCATGCTATAGACAAGGAAGTCATAGACATACGGTGCGGTCAATGAGGGAGCAGGCTTGCTTCGCAGATTGTCAAGCATCCGCGCCAATCGCTCGTTGCTGCCAGAGGGTCAGAGGATGGTTGAAAGGTAAATTACAAGGTACATACGTAGCAGCAAGTGGAGCTGGCCCCTCCACAGGAAGATCTGGCGGTGTCTGTAGTTGCGGGGAAGATGTTGAAGATGTTGTGCTGTCTGTGTCCTGAGATGCTGCCGGGTTTACAGCAATGGGTACGAGAATCCGAGTTGCTTGTCTGTGAAAAGTTGTCAGAGAGGAGTGGAGAGGAAGGCGCGACGTTGACATACCTGCGACTCGAATCATTGCTTAGGCGAAGTGAGAACATGCCGCGAATGCGGAAGACCATCTCATGCTCGTCGATGTTCTCGGCTTCGGACTCGTCGCTAGACGAATCAGTGTTATCGTCGAACAGCCCGATAACGTCCCTGTGAACCATTCAGTAGAGGAAAAGTCTTGCGAGGGCGCTACGCACTGCGGAATCGGAGAGGGGCCGGCATCATCCTCATTCGCCTGGGTGGCGCGAGGCAGGTTGACGATGGGTGCAGATGGGGAGGTCTCGTCGAAGAAGCTGAAGAGGCTGTCGCCGACGCTCGAAGGCTGTAGCGCGGCGTCGTCGAAGTCGGTGACGCGCGGCGGAGCCGGAGACAGGCCGACGTCGGTCTCGTCCTCGCGATGGGCGCGGGGAAGGTTTACGACGGGCGAGGTTTCGTCTACGATGTCGAAGATGCTGTAGTCGGTGCTCGCAACCTGGAAGGTAGCGTCGACTTCCGGATGGGCTCTGGAGAGGGATGTCAGTTGGATAGGAAGTTAGCAGCGTGAGCCACACGCACGAGTTCAGTGGGAGGACACTGGCTTCTGGGAGGGGAGGGGTAGGTTGGATGGATTGGACAGGGTGGGACGTCTCGGTCGGCTGGCTAGGCAGCTTTACCACGGCGGTTTCACTAGCGATAGGTCAGCGTGTGGGGCTAGTACAGCAAGGCCATCGACGTACTCGTGGTCTGTGACCGGGGAGGCGGGGCAAGGGATGGAGCTGGTGGTGTTGACGGGGCCGCTATCAGGAAGTGCCGGCTCACTGTATGGTTGTCAATGGCAGAAAGGGAATGATAGGAAGTCACGCACTTCGCATCGGTGGCGAAGAGGCAATCATCGTGGGCGAAGGGTAAGGGGTCATCGGCGAGGTCGTTTGAAGCTTCCGAGTCGTTGGGAGACGAGGTGCTGGACGAGTCGATGACTTGAGGCGGGTTGAGTGGGATGTCGTCCGCATCATCCTCGTCGTCGTCGTCGTCTTCATCGGACTGGATGGGCTGATTTTGCGGGGTGGGGAGAGGGACACTGGGTACGACGACGGGTGCTGGTACGGCGGCGGCTGGAGCGACGGCAGCTGGAGCTGCGGGTGCTGGCGCAACTGGTGCTGGTGCGACGGGTGCTTGTACGATAGGCACGGACGCAGTGGGTGCTGGCGCAACGGGTGCTGGTGCGGTAGGAGCTGGGGCAATCGGAGCTGGGATAACGGGTGCGGGTGCGGCGGGTACTGCTGCGGCAGGTGCAGGCAGGATCTCGACGTAGGGGACGCGTTCCTCGAAGAAAGCGGGTCCGGGGAATTCGGCAAGAAGGTCGTTGATTTCCTGCTCGTCGGTGTTCACCTCGTCGTCGACGGTACTAAAACGAACGGTCAGCGCGAGCACGCGAGCGGCAGCGATGGCAAAACGCACGTGGATGGCGGCGGCGCCGGCGGGGCCCCGGATTCAATTTCCACTTTCGTGGCAGCGAATCGGCGCGTGGGTTTGCGGCGGAAGAGCCGGACGTAGATCACGACAACGGTCATGATAAGGACGATCTGCAGGGCGGTCAGTGTCTGCGACCGCGCAGGCGCTTAACGACGTACGAGGGCGAGGATGTAGGAGGCGAGACCTAGGGGGGAGGCTTGAAGCCATGGTGCGTCCTTTGTGGCGGACGGGCGGCCACTGATCAGGCGCTTCTCGTAGGAGGACCATGCAGTGGCGACCTCGTCGGCGATCCGCGCCGCATAATCGTTGCGCTGCTTGGCGAGCAGGGCTTGCTCGAGCTCGTCCTCGCTGATGAGGAGGCGACGGCCCAGGGGACTGATCTTGACGTCGACACGGTCGGGCATCAAGATGGCTTTGAAGTTGAGGGCGATGGGAGGGGCGGTCGGGGTGCGGGTGGGATCCTGCCTGGCATCGTCCAAGAGGGCAGAGATGACCGGGTTGTCGCGCAGGGCGAGGGACGAAGGCGGGAGAATGACGCAGTAGGCAGCAGTCGTGGTCTCGAAGACGTTGTCCACGAGACCAGCAGCGCGCAGGGAGATAGCGATGGAGTAGCTCACTGTGAGCACAATCGCTTGTACGATGAGGTAGTCCATCTGGGACGATGAGCTTGGGTACTTCTGGAGTGGCAAGCTTAGTGGTGGTGGTGGGTGGGGAAGAAAGAGAGGTTGGGCTGGGCGCTGCAGTATAAGAGGCGCCGACCATTGTGAGTAAAATATTCCAGATTCGGCACAAAGAGCCCAGCGGCGGACTACACTTGCCGGATCCTGGCGCCTATCCCTTCGCACAGCTCGCTTCAAAGACGAGCTCCGCATCGCAACGAGAAAGGGGGTGCTTCTCGGTGAATTCTTGAACGGTATTCTGCCTTTCTCGACTGCTGTAGCACCCCGCCCCCGCTACATGGACGGGGCACGAGAGGGTCGAACAGCAGTTGGCGAATATAGGCGGTCATCCATCCGTCCCCGCTAGACCACTACCTTGGAGGGTATACTTTCTGCGATAGCAGGATCGCTCGGGTCCCCCGCGTCGCGGCGAACGATCCGCTGGCTTATTGTTCGATGCTGTAAGTATATTCAAATCGCCACAGCGGCGCCTCGTGAGGCGCACAGTGGATCTCTTGGTCCAACTCCGCGAATATGGCTATTGGTAGAAAACCCATCAGTTCGGCAGTGCTTCACAAAAGAGAGGGGAGTCAGTCACCATCATGCGTACGAGGTGCGGTGCCCTTCGGCACGAGGTACGGCCTCTTCGACGGCGGGACCCTGCGCGACGGGCGCCGGCCGGGCTCTAGAAGATACATGGCGTGGGATCGCAATGGAGGGGCGCTGGTCGTGGCGGCACCGCGTGTGGCGCTTATTGTGTGAGACGCGACGGTGGCGGCGGAGGTGGGGCCATCGGCTTGATGGGATGTCGCAGGGGAGGGGGACGCAGGCCTTCAAGGCAATAAAGCTGGCAAGGTCCTCGAGCGCCTCCCCCTTCTGTAAGATCCACGAGTCCTCGTACAATGAGCTTGCAATGAGTCGCACTGCCATCCGCGCACCTCGGATTACGACACACTTCCCAGGCCGCAGCGGAGGTGCCGTAAAGGGCGTGGGCCGAAGTGGATGATGGGAAAATCAGTAGGCGCCCAGTGATCAGTTGGCAGCGGGTGCGCTTTGAACGAGGCGGTGAGTAACATGGACCGCTTGATTGAACCCCATCGTCGCCTTGAATCTGGGGAGTCATCGCCATGAACGAAATTGCTGGTCTTCTTTTTTCACCCGTGCGAAAGCACGAGCGCGGCGGTGGACGAAGGTGCCGCCGACTCATGGGCAGACTGAGTCACTGATCAGATGATTTTCTGCGATAAAGAAACCATCAGAGAGCCGGGTGTTCAGTACGTGGAAAAACGTCGAAGGGAGCCCGACGTACCACCTTGGCGATCATGATTTTACCCTTCGCTCGGGCGCGAATTCGGACCTTGGAGGCGTGCGAGCAGTATATATGTCTCTCTTTGGCAATGGATGTAGTCATTTGAGTAGATTCAAAGTCTGGGCTGGTTTTGGCGTCTGAATCGCCCTGCAATACGTTTTCTTTCGAATATTGAGCCGTGGGAGACCGTGACAAGACGAACCGTGACATGCGCATTTTCGGGTCCATGTCCGCGGCCGGTGCGGGCTCTCCAAAGCTCGAGGGGAAAGCGACGAGTTGCAAGTAAGAAGGAGTGTTAATGGAGCCCGATGAGACATGGAGGAGGAAAGCAAGGAGCAAGCGTGACGTGCCAGCGTTGCATGCATGTTGTGACAAATCGAGTCTCTGCCCTCTAAGGCCGTTGTATCGGCCCTTCGCACGACAGGCTGTCATAGGACTTCAGAATGAACAGATTCTCGAGGGAGAAGATAGCCTAGGGCTAGATCGCAGCCGGTCTTTCGCAGCTGCAGCTGCCTTTGATGGGCCTCGGGGATGCATCTGGAATATATTCCCCAGGCAGTAAATCTTCTACTCAAACATACATACATACAGATAAGAGTACAACAAGAAGGACAGGTACATCGCAAGCGAGTGTATACAGCGCACACCCCAAGAAAGACAGTCATATCCATGCGACCGCTTACACAAATCCTACCGGCCCTTAGCCACATCATCGCTCACAGCGCATGCTGCGTCGTCACCGTCTGCACCACAACACCATCGATCGACGCATGGGTATACAAGCTTGGCTCCTGCCACGGTTCCTCCGACTTCGGGATATCTCGCCACGCCGCTCGCGCCTCGGGATCTCTCCACGTCCCGCGCGCGTCTTTCCATGTCCCGCGCGCCTCGGAATCCTTCCACGTCCCCATAGCCTCGGAGTCTTTCCACGGCGCGGCCTCTTTCACGGGCGTCTTCGGCCCCTGCGACTCGAGATCGAGCGAGCGGGAGCGCTGCGAGAGCGCGATGCGCTCGACGTGCGTGAGGCCGCGGGTGGTGGTCGTGGTGGTGGACAAGTCGGAGTCGGAGTCGATCATGGAGAAGCGGAGGCGAACTAGGAGGATGACGAGGACGGGGTTGAGGGCCTGTGAAGAGATTGATGAGAGATGATCGTCGTGGAGTTCGCTCAGACGAGGTGAAAAGGACACGTACGGCAAGCATCTGACTGAGCGTCCCCGTCAAGCTGGTTCCCCAGTCGAGTGGTGAGCCGTTGTGCCCGTCGAGCACAGACAGGACCGCGTAGACGAACTGAATTGATCAGAGTCAGCTCAGCCCATTATTTCGTGATACCCGGATAGATTCGACGTGCCTGACACAAACACAGAAACGCTCCGCTTTCGACGAGGATGAAGAAAGCGCTTTCCAATCTCCGTATATTCTGGCCGTGACCAGCTACATTCGAGAAACTGAACGTCGCCGCCAGTCGACGATGATTCTGCCTGCATCATCGCGTTAGTGAGCCTGTATCCAAAAAGCAGTCACAGCCCACCATGCCCGAGTAGCTATAGCCGTCGTGGAGAAGAGGTTCGTGCCAAAGGAGAGGAAGGTTGACGCGCCGAGCATCGCTGCCCCAACACCTGGATCGCGAATGGTATCGTAAATCTTCTCCGTCGTCCACACGCCGAAGGCGATGGCCATCGCTGGAGTACGTCAGTTCGAGTTGAACACAGAGAACAGACGGTGTACCAGCATCCGCGATCAGAACAACCAGCAGCGCATACTGCACCCCTCGCCTCCCTCTCCAGAATATCCACGCCCGCCACACGATGATCGAATCCCCCGCGACGAACTGTGGCGCTTGTCAGCCTCACGGGCGTTCTTGGCCAGGGGTGTCACCATCACGCAACCCCCCCCCCCTCCTTCCCTCACCACCCACCTGTATCGGCTGCGCCCACGTCTGATACACAAACATCCACAGCGTCTCGTGGTCCGCCGCGATGAACCTCTGCAGGATCGGCTCGTCGAGGTTTCGCGTGAACCCGCGCGAGAGCTGGAGGAGGATGACGGCGAGGACGCAGGCGGTGTTGATGGTGACGCTGGCGAAGAGGAGGAGGATGACGCCGATTTGGATGAGGATGGTGCGAGTGCGGGCGCGGCGTCTAAGGGTGGAGGTCAGTGTGAGGTGGGGTGGGGGTTAGTGTAAAGTGAGGTGGAGTAGGTGAAGAGTCAAGAATGCGGGTGGATTGGGGCGGGAATGTAGGCGAGGGGGATGAGAATGTGAGTGAGACGAGACGCACAGCATGACGAGCAGCGCGAGAGGCGTCAAGCAGAGGAAGATGCCTACGATGTATGAGTATAAGCAGAAGGATGGAATGTCGACCTCACCGTAGGCGACAGCCATGAAGAACATCACGACCACGTTCTTCATCTCATTGCGCCCGAACGCGTAGAGCAGCCTGTCCTCTTCCGGCGTCATGGTGGACGAGGGACAGCCTCACGAGTGTCAAGGAGCGTGAGGGTGAGGTAGGATGGAAAACGTGGGACGCCGAAGGGCGCAGAGGGGAAATCGCCCGACGTTCTTATACACGGTTGAGTGCCATACATACGAAGGGAAGTCAATACACATGGAAGGCTGTCTATACACCCCGAGGGCTGAGAGCGCCCTCATCCACGTCTTCGCGCGGTGATAGTGTGGGGGAACGTATGGTGCCGGCCGCAGCGGATCCTGCTAACAGAGTGATAAGGACCTTGTATTCGGGGAGCACGCGCTCCGGGAGACGCCGTCGCAGGCTTCTGTGGGCAGGGCCAAGGGTGAAGGGACTCCAGCGGCGAAGAAAAGAGGGCTCCTTACGAGACGGGGCTCGATGACGAGAGGGATGCGGGTGCCCGCTTGGCGCCTCACCGTATTGTAGCGTAACTTAGGGACTCTGTAATGTGCTGCAGAGCTTGCAGAACTTTACTTTGAGTCGACGCTGCTTCTGGCAATAGGCTCTACTCGTGATAAACTGATAAGATCGATGAGAATAGCGTGAGTGAAAGGTCGACCTCTTGATATCTGGGTACTCACATATGGCCAACCGCGCTGCGCTACATGGCGCTTCTGATAGATGCCATGGGCGTCGGGCATTTCTCAGCCCGTTCCTATTCGTCGTAGATATTCATCGACAAGGAGAAGAAGCCACCTAAAAGCCCGAGCAAGACGCCTTCGGGCTGCCGCCGGTAAGATGAGATCACGAGCGCCATTCAAGAGACTTCTGAGCCATGTGTCGGGAAATCTGGCGTGGGATGCCGCCTCTCTCTTCGTCTATGCCAGACATACTTTCAAAACGCAGGAGGCGGGGAAGTAGGACATTGAGGGCCGGAATGAAGGGCACAAGTGACGGCAAATGAAGGTAGCCTGTCTGTCGGAAAGTGATGCGAAGCGACTTTGGGCCTGGGCTTGCTCGTTGAAGCTGGCACATCCAAGCGGAAGTTTGTGAAGTTGAAACACAGCAAGGATGACAAAACCTTTGATTCTGACTCTAAGGCCTTGCTCTGGTGGTCAACAGCAAGTTTACAGCGCTTTGCGCTATTTTGCGGAATCGCTCGCAGCGAACTGCGGCGTGCCATGTTTGGTTCTAGCTTCCCGGCAGCTGCCGTCGTGGGCCTGGATGAAGCGCCAGGCTCTTGTTTCCCCTTCACTGCGCCCTAGAAAGCCTGTGTATGATATACCACGGCTCTTGTCTGCATATCTAGCTCAAGCCAAGGGTCACGACTCCGGGACGAGCAGTATGAGCTGAAAGCGCTCGCATCACACCTTTTCTCGGCGACTTCCGAGCGCACATGCGCGGCACTCGGACCGATCCATGGCGCGGGGCTGCTCAGTCGATTCCACATTTGCTGGCCCTTCCCTGGCTCGCTTGAGTCCCAAATAACACTGAAATGCCATCGGAGCTGTGTATCCAAGTCAGCGCACACTCAATGGCCAAGAAACCCACGGAATTGGTGGAGGGTCAGTGGACGACGGCGGGTGCCGGAAAGCTGGAACCAAACACGACACGCCGCAGTTCGCTGCGAGCGATTCCGCAAAATAGCGCAAAGCGCTGTAAGTTGGTTCGATTTCCAAGCGGCACGTGATGCTGTAACGATGTGACAGGGCCGTGACCAAAGTGACTGTGCATCACACGTCGCCTCCTCGACGCGAACGTCCACAATTCCGTCGAGGAGCGCTTGGCCGGCCGCCCTCTTCCTCCAGACTGAATTATACTCTGCCCTATATGCTGACTTCATGGACATGAATAGGCTAGATATCCATGGTGCGTTGCTGGCTCCGGCTAAAATGCAATTTGTTCTCCAGATGTTCGGTCATCAAGCTCACCGGTCTTCTTCGACAGATGAGAAGAATATTAATGCATACACAGAACCTAGATAGCGTATGGCTTGAATGCTCTGGAACATTGAATGTCGTAATCGACACACTGAAGAAAGCCTTTCCCACCGTCATCCAGCGCGCCGTACGGTCATGACGCCCAAGGACGACGGCCCCAGTGTCATCCCACGCTAAACCTCAGCCATCTCCACGTAATAGTTGCACCTCCGCGCCCGACATGAAGACCTTCCCGGCCTTGTTTCCAAAAGAGGAAGCTCCTTTGTACTTTACCCCGTCGGTAAGCACGACCGTCTTTCAAGTTTCCAACCGGGGACGGTGACGCGCCGCACTGTGCTTCGCGGCCGCCTCGCGCTGGCCTCCCGGATGCCTGGTCCGGGTGTGTTGTTTCTACCTTTGGTAACCCGCTTGTAGTCCTTTTCGCGTTTACGCCCCGCGCGCGGCGGATAAAGATGATTGACCTTCTTCCTCCCCCCGCCCTTGTTCTTCTTACGTCCGCATACACACTTAAAGACCGCCTCAGCACATCTTTGACCTTCCTTTGCGCCTTTCTTCGTTCTCTGTCGCCTCACGTTTTCTACTCCCTAATCCTCCACCCGAACTTCCGACTTCCGCCATGCGCGCCGAATTTCCTGTATTCTCATTTCTCTCCATCTGCATCCTCCTTGTAGCCTTACCCTTCAAGCGCGTCCGGCGCGATATCCCCTCGACTTGTCTTCTCCTCTGGCTGCTAGCATGGAACGTTATCCATGCCCTGAACGCCGTTATGTGGGCGGGTAATGCGGACGTGCGCGCTCTGAAATGGTGTGATCTCGGTGCGTGCTATTCTGATCAGGCTCTCACGCATACTGACATGCCATCAGTGACGAAGGTCATGCTCGCCGCGCTGATGGGCGTCGCGGGCTGCGCCCTCTGCATGCTGCGCGTGCTCGAATTCCTCGCCTCTGCACGCAATCCTGGACCCAATGCCCGACGCAACACTGTATCAATAGAAGTTCTGTTCTGTATCGTCATTCCCGTCATATATATGCTCCTGCGTACGTCCCATCTCCACTTCCTTTAGTGCGTCTCATACTGATGATCTTCGACAGACTTCATCGTCCAAGACCAGCGGTTCGCGATAGCGGCCGACATTGGCTGCGTCGCGTCCATACATCCATCTTCTCCTTCTCTTATTCTCATGTGGCTGCCTCCTGCTATAGAATGCGTGGCAGCCTTCGCGCTCTCCTGTGAGTATATGCATCAACCTCCCTTGTTTAAACACCCTAACCACCTTGGTCTCGCTAGGTATCGCCGTACACCACGCCACCCGCCTCCCCTCGACACTCCTCGACGAGCACCTATCCACGCGGACCCCTATATCCTCCGGCCTCCTCCTGCGCAACCTCTGCTTCGCCAGCACGGCATGCAGCCTCGTCGTCATCGCTATTCTGTTTGGCGTGTTTTCGCCTACCGTCGTCCCGTGGGGCTCGTGGTCCGCTGTCCACGCCCATATGAGCGAAGTCAGCGTCATTCATGGCAGCGAGGCGCAGGCGGCGGAGGTGATGTGGTGGACCGCGCCCGTGGTGACGTTTTTGTGGCTGTTCTGCTTCGTTGCGTTTGGCAGCGAGCGGAGGGAGATCGTTGAGTCCGTTAGGGCTCGCGTTCGTGGAGTCTTCTCGAAGTGAGCGGTTCGCTCGTTATGTCTGATAGGCGTGCGCTGACACGTTGATGCAGAAGTCAGCCACCTCCCGCTCGCCCCGAATCCACAATCTCGTTCTTCCACGCCACGGAGCGTCCTTCGCTGAAGACGAAGTACTCTGACATAAGCTGCTCGATGAAGGGCATCTTCGTGCGTGCGCCGAAGCCGCCTCAGCCCATCAAGGCGAAGCCATCCCAGCCAGTTAGAGCGAAGTCGGCTCAGACGCTGTCAATGATGTCAGTAGTATCCCTCTCCCCATCATCTGCCCTCCTGACCTTTCCCTCGACTTGCTAATATTCTCATAGCTGCGAAGACATCGTCGGCATCCCATTCTCTGACCGCCAGTCGCCGCGATCGGCCTCCACGACTTTCGTCGACCCCCTCGTCGACCCCTCCCCGATCCCGTCCTCGCGCTTCTCGGTGGCCACGAGTGCTGTTGAGAGCGATGCTGATGGTCCGTCGGGATGGAAGAAGATCAAGGAGAGCCTGCGCTTGCCTGAGCAGCGCCCGAGGGCGCCGGCGATCGTGGTCCCGTTGTCTATCAGGTGGGTATCCCAGTCGTTGGGTCGTTTCTTGGCCATAACACAAGGAAGAGAATACGTATTGACGCTAAAGTCATACAGATCGGATTCGGAGGCGCGCGATGGCACGCAGCTGCGCTCCGGATGGGACGACATGCTCGACGGCGGGCGCAAGTCGCCTAAGTGGAATCTCAAGAAGATCGTCATTCCGAGCAAGGGCGGCGTACTGAACGGCAAGAGTGGTGTGCAGGATGGCAAGAGCGGTTCACCGACTACGTCCTCGTCGAGCGACGACTCCGACGCGGCCTTCCGCGAGAACACGATGGAATATATGCAGTCGCCGGTTGCGCGTTCGTTGGGTCTGACGTCGCCTACTCGTGGTTTGACGTCGCCTACATATGAGTTGACGTCGCCAACGTACGGCTCGACATCGCTCACCGTCATGTCCCCTCCGCCCGCCTACTCCTCACCCCCACGGCGCGGCGTCCTGGAACGCCCGCCCTCGTGCACGCCGCCTCGGCCGCCCTCCGTCCCCCTCGGACCCGCTCAGCGCATGTCAGCGCCCATCGACCACAACCTCGTTGACCGCGCCGACCCCACCGACCGCAAGAATCCGGACCCCGTCGACTCCAAGCAATCTGACCTCGTTGACCTTGGGCAATCGGGCTCTGACCGCAAGCGAGCGGACATCAGTACCAGCCGCGCTGACCTGCACGACCGCCAGCACTCGGACCCCGCGCTCATCCTCCTCCGCGACCCGCCCAAGTCGCAAAGCATCCCCGAGGACGCGAAGTCGACGATCTCGTCCATCTGCCGCGCGCCGTGGCCGGAGCCGCCGTGCTCGCCGCCGCCGGTATCGTCGAACGTGGCAGCTCTGGCGCTGTCGTCGGTACCTACTAGGTCTTCGTCGATGCCTACCGCATTTTCATTGTTGCCCGCCTCATCGACCGCGCCACCGCCCTCGCCCGTTCCCTCGACCCACTCGCGCAACTCGAGCGGCGTGTTTGGGCAGGCGTTCTGAGCGACGTCTTTCAGGCGGTGTTCTGAGCATGGCGTTGGTGAGCGGTCAGGACCTTTCTCATCTTCTCATCCTTGTAGCTATAGTCCCTCCTATGCGTATGATGAATGGCGCGTGTCGTTTGGTTCCGCTCATAAGCTTCCTGCTTGCGCAGATAATCGTATGCACATGTACATATCGTGTCCTCCCCCCGTCTCAAGCCTCTCTTTCCCCTCGTATTTCAGCGTACCCTAATGCATCGACTTGTCCCCTAACGACAGACCTCGAGAGCGCAAAGCTTCCGCATCCTGGAGGCGCGAACTTCCTCGTCTTGAGGCAGTTCGGGTTAGAGCCCTCCATCTTGGTGGCGTCGAGATTGTCGCACGAGCTGTGTCCAGTGCTGCGCTGACTTCGCTGCAGACACCGACGCCTTCCTCCATCCAACACGAGGGGGCTCTGGAGCCCAGCCATCTCCACGCGCAGATGCGTTCGTGTTCTTTACGCACAGAAATTCACGACTTTCCTGCGGTCGGAACACGTGGGTCCCGCTATCATGCGGTCCATTCAATCTCAATCTCCACGAGGCCGAACTTCCGCCCCGTGCCTCTTTGGCGGACAAAGCGTCGCAAAAAGACAATAAAGAGGACAAAGGAGCTTCCGGTGAGTGATATAGTACCGCTGTCTTTCAGTACTTAAGGAGAGACGTACGATGTGTTTCTCTTTCCCGCCGTACTTCCTCGCCCGCCCGTAGCGCGCAAAGACGCTCTCCCGCTTGCTCCTCCTCCTCTGCTTATCTGGGGTCCTCGGCGAGCCCGGGAAGGCCCCCCTGCCCGGTGACCTGGGCGGTCCCACGTAACGAAAATCCGGCGAATATCGATTTCCGCTGGCGAGCCTGTCACCGACTGTTCTGAATGGTCCTCATGTTCGGCATCCTCTACCGCGCACCCTGGCGAGCTTTCAGCAAGTTCACCGCGTTTTGCAGCGCGTTCCCAAGCCCGTCGTCAAGGGGAATGTTGGGGGCTTCAGCCTGCCTTTTCGGGCTACAACGCGGCAAACTCTCGATGCTCGTGCCGGGGCCCGCTATCATGAACGCTATCCTCCTTGCTCTCTAGTGCGTGCTCTAGCCTGGACTGCACTCGTACCTCGGACAGGGCACCCTCATTTCGTGTGGCGAGCGCCCTCATCCCACGTTCCGCGTGGAAACTCCCGGTGCAAAGTCCCGTTTTGAAAGGGATTGCATCTTTTAGGACTTTACCCCATTCGTTATAAGCGTCCATGTTTGGAAGGAACCCCTTCATGTTGTCGGTGAAGATCAGCCACATGCTGGGGCGCGAGGCAGGCTTTAAAACGGGTCCCTGATTGAACCGGAAATCTTCTGAGCTTCTCTCCCCCATCCCCCTTCACCGCCCCGACCCTCCCGACATCCGCTGCAGTCGTTGCAGGCTCCCTCGACTTCGCCAAGATGTCGTATCCCAACTGGGTCTTCTCCATGTTCATGGTCTTCGGGATCATCATGACTTTGCTGCCGCTGCCCTGGCATCTCGAGGCGTGGAACACAGGAACCTGTCTCTACATGCTCTGGGTCGCGGTCGCCTGCCTCTGCCAGTTGGTGAACTCCATAGTCTGGTCGGGGAATGCGATAGACTGGGCGCCAGTCTGGTGCGATATCTGTGCGTAGCGGAGTTCTTTCACGTAGTCCTGATCGCGCTAACACCGCCGTTAGCTGCGAGAGTCATCATTGGAACTTCAGTCGCCATCCCCGCTGCCTCCCTCGTCATCAACCGCCGCCTCTACTACATTGCGACCGTGCGGACGGTCACCAAATCCAAGCCTGAGGTGCGCAGCTCGTGCCCTCCTCCCCTCCATTGCTAACGCCTCGTGCAGAGGAGGCGCGAGGTCATGATGGACCTATTGATCGGGATGGGACTCCCCGTGCTTGTTATGATTCTCCGTACGTGTCGAATGCGAAGGCCTCCCGTTCGAACCTTGCTGACCGCGCCCCAGAATACATCCCGCAAGGGCACCGCTACGATATCTACGAAGACATTGGGTGCTACCCCGCAACATACAACACCTGGGTTGCAATCGTCTGCGTGACGGGCTGGCCGATAGCTATCGGCTGCGTATCCGCGGTCTACTGCAGTACGTCCGCGCACCTGCTTTTCCCAGAGCGCAACTGACATTCGCGAAGTGCTCAGCATCTACAACTTCAACAAGCGCCGCCGGCACTTCAACGAGTACCTCGCCGCGCACAGCAACCTCACCGCGAACCGCTACTTCCGCCTCATGTGCCTCGCCGCCATCGAGATCTGCCTCACCATCCCCATCGGCAGCTTCGGGCTCTACATGAACACGCAATTCAGCGAGATGCAGCCGTGGATCTCCTGGGAGGACACGCACCTGAACTTCTCGCACGTCAACCAGTTCCCGGCCGTGCTGTGGAAGGGCGTGCCCATCACGTACCGCGCGCTCGAGCTCACGCGCTGGTTCATCTTCGTCTGCGCGTTCATCTTCTTCGTGTTC
>JAMQCK010000626.1:0-18799 GCA_024196135.1 Pleurotus ostreatus/Saccharomyces cerevisiae fusant | reverse complement strand
AGCGTGGTGCTATTTCTGACTCTGCTCTTGCTCATCCCGATCGTGCTTGCCAATGCCTCCGCGATTTTATTTGTCCACAACCCGGCTAGCGGCCCTCACGAGCAAGGCACCTTGTCTCCTACCACCACCTCTCCTCCTCCGCACCATGTCTATCGACGCCGCGCGCGACCGCGTCGCCGCCCAACTCAAGGTCGACCTCATCTCCCCCAGCTACCTCGAGGACAATGCCGCAAAGTTGCGCGAAATCGGGCGCACCTTCATTTGTAAGTGACTCGGTACGCTCCTCTGCCCCCCTCCTGACGGCCCACCCAGCGGACACCATATCAGGTGATAGCAGATAGTACGCGCCTCGCATGCCGCCACTCACCGCGCCCAGTTCCCACCCCGGAGATGTACACCTACGCCGTAAATGCGACGCTCGGCGACGACGTCTACAGCGAGCCGACCATGTTGTGAGACCCTCCCCCATTGCGTTTGTGTCATCCTTGATGTCCCAGAGCATTAGAGGCGCATATGGCAAAGGTCACCGGGAAGGAGGCCGCGCTCTTCATGCCCTCCGGGACCATGTCCAACCAGATTGCGCTCCGCACGCACCTGCACCAGCCGCCGTACACGATCCTCTGTGACCACCGCGCGCATATCTACAAGTACGTCTTCGGTCGGGTCTTGCGCTTCGTCTCTCTTCTTACGCGCGAACGCCTGCAGGCACGAGGCCGGTGGTGCTGGCTTCCACTCTGGCGCTGCAGTGACGCCTGTTATTCCCGCGAACGGTACGCTCGAATCGCGACTGTGTTTCAACTCGCCCCGGCTTACACGTCCCGTCAGGCCACCACCTCACGCTACCCGACGTTCAGGCGCACTCTATTCTGTCAGACGACATACACATGTGAGTGAAACTATTTCCTGACCGCGGTACGTACTTTCTGACTGCCTGTTCTATACAGCGCTCCGACGAAGGTCATTTCGCTCGAGAACACGCTCAATGGCACCATCTTCCCGCAGGAAGAGATCATCGCCATCTCCGAGTGGGCACGCGCGAACGACCTGAAGATGCACCTCGATGGCGCGCGCATATGGCATGTCGCCGCCGAGACGGGGTCTACGGTCTCCGAGCTCTGCGCGCCGTTCGACACCGTGAGCCTGTGCTTCAGCAAGGGTCTCGGTGAGTCGAGTTCCGTCTTATTTTGCTTACAGTCTGCGCCTACATCGTACTCCCTCGCTCGTACCCATCCCCATCGTGTTCGCAAATAGCTCGGTGCTCAACCCATCTCCCCAGGCGCCCCCATTGGCTCCTGCCTCGTCGGCCCCGCGCCCTTCATTCGCAAGGCCCGCTGGTTCCGCAAGCTCTTCGGCGGTGGCATGCGCCAGACGGGCGTCCTCGCCGGCGCCGCCGCCTACGCGCTCACGCACAATTTCCCCAAGCTCGCGCAGGTACATGCCCTGGCGCGCACGCTCGAGGAGGGTCTCCGGGAGATTGGCGTGAGGATTATGAGCGGGGCGGAGACGTGCATGGTGTTCTACGACCCGGCGCCCATTGGCACGACGTACGACGAGATTGCGGACCGCGCGAGCGAGCTTGAGGAGCCTCTTGTACTTGGCGGCTCGCGGCTGGTTGTGCACATTCAGACCACGCCGGAGGCCGTGCAGGACTTCCTCTCCATTGTGCGCTCGCTCAAGGAAGAAAAGGCGCAGGCTGGCTTCGTGCCCTCGGCAGACATCCTGGCGTCTGCGCCGACGGATGTGTACGTGAGGAGGATGCCGAAGGTGAGTAGGCCGACTTGTAGACTGCATATGGGCAGTGGAGGCTGACAGGTGCTTTTCAGAACCTCACGAAGTAAAACAATGATGTCGCGATATAAAGGGCACATCTAGATGGGTGTACATTTACAGGGATTTAGAAGTTAGAAAGCATCCACTACTGGTTGTACAACATCATGCTGCGTACACATTGTACAATAGAAGCAGCCACATTGCTATCCTTGCTATCCATTCACATGCTCTGACCGCTTCGCGCTTCTTCACGAAAGGCTTGGCTGCTCGTAGTCCCACTTGGCCCTACCCTTCTCCCCTACTCTAACCCTTCCCGACATACCTCTGCCGCTCGAACTCCCTCCACAATGCCTTCATCGTGACCTTGCCCGCCGCATCCAGACTCGCCACCATCATCGCATCCCGCGTATGCTCATTCAGCATCCCGCACAGCGCAAACAGCCCCGGCTGCAGCGCCTTGCGCACCTCTGCGGGGGTGATGCATAGGGGATCGTTCGCGGCGTCGGCGTACGCAGCGAGCACCGGCGCGGCGTGTCGAGAGAAGACGGGGGCGAGGGAGGTGGCTTTTGTGGCTGAAGCATCGCCTGCAGTAGCGGACTTGTGCGTCCGCGGAATAGTTTTCGTCGTCAGCGCCTCCAGCACCCTCGCCAGCGCAGCAGCCTCCTCAGCGCCCAGCGGCCGCTTCGGATCGATCCAATTTGGGAACGTTTTCGACAGCGCGTCGAACTGCCGGCGCCCCAGCTGCGGCCGCGGCCGCCGGAGGGCGAGGAGCAGCTGTCGGAGTACAAGAGAGAGGTGCGGGAGCGTCGCAGTGAGGAGGTCGCGACGCAAGCGGATGAGCGCGCCGGTGATGGTGGTGATGGCGTGGAAGACGGTGGGGGCGGTGGTGGGGGTGGCCGGGCGGATGGGGCGGAGGTAGTTGGAGAGAAGGGCGAAGATGAGGGGGAGGTCGGATTGACGGAGGGCGGCGGGCTTTCGAAGAGGGGGTGAGACCATGTTGGGGAGTCAAAGGAGAAGAAGACGTACCCTGTCGGTGCAGTAGCTGGCGACGAAGCGCAGGACCTCGACGATGACGTCTGGCCCGCCGCTGATGTAGGCAGCGTAGTTGTTGAAGATGGAGATGCACTCGCTGGCGAAGGTTTGTGTATGTTTGAGGGAGTCTGTCGGTGTTGTCAGTCACCAGCGCAGCAGAAGGAGAGTAAGAACGCTCACTTTGAGGGTAGTTATTGAGCAACACGCGGGCCGCATGGAGTAAAGGCAGAGTCAAAGGCGGTCCTGGCTGCTTTCCTCTCAACGCCTCTATCAAAAGCTCTAGCACATAACCATATTCGGCGGGCGGAAGGGTCTTCACAGCGGTGGAGATAGAGTCATCGAGCTCGCCAACGGCTGAAGGATGGTCAGCGGATAGCCGTCATTTGCTTGGATTAACACATACCTGACTCGCTACTCCTTAACACGTACAAGACATAGCTTGCGAAGGCCAGATCCAGCCGTCCTCGCCTACCCTCATGCATCACACAGGACAGTTCAGTCCACATGAGCGACAATGATGCAGACGCCGCGATATTCCACCCTTCGCATTGAGAGGGCAAGGTTGCGACCTTGCGCGCCAGAGGCTGTCCGAAGACGAGCGCTTGCTCAGCTGAAAAGGAAGAGTCAGCGTAATAGATGTGTTGCAGAAGAGGTGAGCGTACGGGTGTCCGCGGAGAACCACTTCCCAAGGGAGATAATCGACGTCCATACTGCCATGACATGGATTGAAGCAGGTTCGGGGACGGATTCGATTGCCTGTGCGACATGCTCCTGCAGCGAGGATTGCAGCTTGTCGAAGAGCGAGTGTAACGCTTTCCGGACGTCCTCATGAACACTGCACATTTATGTCAGCATTGGTGCATTGCAATGATGACTCCTTACTCACCTAGCCACACTAAACCCTCTCTTCAACACATCCATCACCCGAATCAAGGCCAAACCCAGCGAATCGCGTGTCGGATCCGCGGCTTTGAACTTCCCAAGTGCCTGCACGGCCTTCGCGCAACCCTTGATCGCTGCGGCGTCTGTCGACTTCAGAAGATTGCTGAAGTATGCATCCACCAAGTCTAACGACGCGTCGGCGTAGGTCGAGTCCTCAGAGGACACGCGCGCAGTGAGCATTTTGTGCAAGTGGTCGATGAGAGTGTCGAGCTGAACAACGGCCGTAGTCAGTTTCTGTCTTGACGAATTCGCACGAGAATGGACTCACAGCCAGATCCACCGACCCCAAGCTCGCGAACGTCCGACCGAGGAAGACACGGGTTATAATCAAATCCCGTACTCTTGCACTCTCGTTGCCATCCTTGCCTCCTTCACAGACCGCAACATCCACATCGACTGCCTTCGCGATCGCGTCCGCACGGAACGCGCGCGTGAGGTAGTCCGTTGGGAAGTACAGGAGCTTGTGGAAGCAGCGAATGGTCGCGGCGAGGTCAGCGTCGGAAGATGATAGGGTAGTGGTGAGGTAGGCGAAGATAGCGGCTGAAGAATATTCGAATCGCGTCAATACCACTTGGGATCAATTGTATAAAGGACAAGCACGTACGCCTCAAATTCCCCATCTCCCAGAACTGTGCCGAGCGCATGGCCTGCAAGACCAGACTTTGCGCCGTAATGCCCTTCTTTGTTCCCTCAGCCCTGACATCCATATCAACGCTCATGAGCATCGCCGCGAAGCGCTCAAGCTGCTGCGTCGATGCCGTAGAGTCGACGACGTGCAACCACCTCTGCAAGATCTTGTGCAGGATTGCTAGGTGTGCGTTGCTCGAGTCGAGGTGGTGGTAATAGCCGTCCCATGAGGCGGCTGAGTTTGCGAGACGTGCATCGAGGTAGGTGAGAATGGCCTCGTGGACTGAGTCCGCATCGACCGGCGAGCCGAGGGAGATGGAGAGGAGGAGAATGCGGAACTGGATTAGAAAATCAGCATCGAACAGGGCAGAATTGCTGAGGAGAAAAATTATTTTACGCACGATTTCCAAAACCGACTCCGCCTGCGTGCGTGAATCCCCGGCAATGCCTAGCAGGTCGGTCGCGACTTTCGCTTTCAGAGGCCCTTTCTCTCCGCCATTGTTTTCGCGCTCATCCCCGCTCGTCATCGCAACCGCCAAAGCATACACAAATCGCAACGCCGCGGCCAATGCAACTTCCGCCGACCGGCGCGCCGCGTCCCCGCCCTTGCGTATCTCCTTCGACGTTTTCTTGATGACCGTCTGCAGCAACGAGCGCAGGCTCTCCGTATAAGAACCAAACTTTTCCTGCCGTTCTGCGGATAGAAGCCGGGTAGGCAAGGCGGTGACGACCACTGAGAGCAATGCGTAAAGGAGGGATAGGCGGGTGGCTTTCTCGCTCGATGCAGAGGAGCTGGAGTCGACCTTCCGGCGCTTGCGCGGACTGTCTGGCGAAGCAGGCTCCTTCCGCTCGCTCGTCGTCGGCTGATAGTCGTCCCACAATCCAGTTAACCTGCTCAGGGCGGCCTCAATCTGCGGCACGACCTGACTGGGCGTGACGAAGCTGGAGATAGCGTCGGCGAGGCGGTCGAGGTGGGCGGCTTGGAAGATGGGGGCGGAGTAGCAGTTGCGATAGGTCTCGGTGGGGGTAGAGCTCGTAAGATCCGCGCCGAGGATAGCGCTGGCGAGGGCGTCGACGTATGCGTCCAGCGTGCGCGTTTTGGAATGATAGTTGAGGATGATAGTAAGCAATGCCGTGGTGGCGGGCGATGCAGGCAGCTATGCATGCTGTCAGTAACTGTAATGCCATCGATAAAGTATGACAGCTAACCGTAACCAGCAAGGGCAGGAGCCGGTCCACATACGGAGCCAGCAAATCGTAGTCGATGCGGCAGATGGTTGACAGCACCTCGACCGCATCGTCCGTCCAGGAGCCGTCACCTCTCTTCGCCACTGCCAAAATCGCCGCCTCGGCGATTTGCCGCAGTACGGGTTCCGTATTCGGCGTAAGCAGCCTCTCCTTCTCGACAATTGCCAGCAGGGCCTTCCTCGTGTGCCACGCCAGCGCCACATCATTCGCATCCTTGAGCAGCCCCTCGCAAGCGACGTAGAATCCAATGCTCATGGTCCGGACTTTCTCCACCGTCGCGCTGGCTGGTGCATTCGAGCCCTGGCTGAAGATAGCGTGCCGGTTGTCGTTGACGGCGGATGTGAAGGCGGAGAGCAGCGCGGGTAGCGCCATCAGGACGAGGTCCCTGCTCTGTTTCGCCAAGGCAGCGAAGAGAGGAGCAGCAGGGTCAGAGTCCGCGGTGGCTTGCTTGAGTATGTCGGGGTTGAAAAGGATGTCGATGCCCGCGGTGAAGGCGACGTGAGTGTTCGCGTCGTGGAGGGGCACTACGCGATGAAGCCATTCCGCTAGATAAGTGTCGAGGAAAGTAGTATACACCTGCGAGGTGGTGAGTGCGAGGAGGGGGAAATGTACTGTCGCACGACGGACCTTTTTCTTATTCGACGCATGAACGAGGGATGCGGTGAATGTGGCTGATATCTGCGCAAGGATGGCGTCCACGTCCACGGAGGTAGCTATAGCCGTGACACGAAGAGTGTGCCCCAAGAGTTCCAGCAGCACATCGCAGGAGAGCTTCGCGGAGACGATCGGCCATATTGTTGAGAGTGTGAGGCGGAGGATGGCAAGCACGCCAGTGCGAGTTTCGGAGGAGCATTCGCAGAGAGCTTTCAGGGTTGACTGAAGGACAGACGCGAAATTGGCGCGTCCCAGGACGGAGACGAGAGCCGACTTCGGTGTTCCCGCGCAAACGTCGTGCAGGAGCCGCCATGCTTCAACGTCCAGGATCACACTACATAGGTCAGCAAGGCTCTCCCAAGGACGCGCCGCCACTCACCTCTGCTGATTCCTTTCCTTCTGAAAACGCCCGAGCAGCCAGTCCACGATGAGCTCCGCCTTGTTGGGAACATGGAACGCCTGATCATCCCACCCCTCCCTCGCAATCTGCACCTTCCTCGGCAGCCCAGCAGAAGGGGGATCGCTCGGCGCCTTCAGCGCGCGCACAAAATCCTGCGCCGTCTTGATTGCGCTCATTGCAGAGCTCGTTCTCTGTTCCCCGACGCGCCGTGCAAGAGTTTTCGGACGGCGATCAAGCAGCGGAACGACGGCCCGAGATCCGGACGGCGTCAATCATGATCATCCTCCGTCATGACCAATCGGGTCGGTGCTCTTGCACCCGTCCGCGGCGACTCTATTCCTGCTTTTCACTCGACCGTCATGTCGCAGGAGGATGCTGAGAGCTGCTTGGAGCAGCAGAGGGAGGAGTGGGAGGTGCTCGAGGTGCGTCGAGTCATCCAGCAGCTTGCACGCCAGCTCATACGTCTCAGTCCATCTACCCCGAATGCACGACCACGGACTTTGTAGAGGGGGCGACACTGAAGTTGGAGATACCTGTTGAGCTACCCGCGGCACGCGTCTTTACCATCTCTGCCCCACCCGAAGTCGCCTCGGATACTAGCACACAAACGCTCGCCACCTCGCTCTCTATGCTCCCGCCCATCCTCCTCCACATCATGCTACCCCCGACCTACCCGGCCTCGGGCCCTCCGGAGATCAACTTCCTTCACTCCACGCATATGTGGTTCCCGCACCTCAAATCTCTCCACGAGACCCTTATGAACATGTGGCAACCCGAAGAGGGCGTATTGTACAACTGGGTCGACCACATCAAGAGCGGTCAGTTCCTCGATTGCATACCCTTTTCCTCTAGTGATGATGATATCGAGTAGGTCCCTCTCTTCCTCTCTCCTTGATTATTCTCCGCTAACCTCTTTCCCCCCAGACTCACCCACCACGCACCCCCAACCCTCCTCGCGCAGCTGCAAGCCTACCAATCCGCCGCCCTCACCTCCCAATTCTCCTCCAACTCCTATCCCTGCGCCGTATGCCTCACCTCATTGAAGGGCGCCAAATGTCTCCGCCTTGCCTGCAACCACATCTTCTGCCGCGCGTGCTTAGAGGACTTCTGGAAGCTCTGCATCGCTGAGGGCGACGTGGGGCGCGTGGGATGTCCAGACCCGGCGTGCGTGAAGGATAATCGGGAGGCGGAGGAAGAGGAGGTGGCGAGGGTGGTGACGGCGGAGGAGCTGGCAAGATGGCGATGGTTGAGGGAGAAGAGGGATTTGGAGAAGGGTGGGTGGTGGTGTGGTTTGCTGTGGAGATAATGGTATGGCTGACGAACGCCGATAGATCCAACCATCATACACTGCCCGATTGCGACCTGCCAGCGCGCAATCCCGAAACCGAAAGACATCATTGACCCCTCCTCGGGTTGGGACCGCTTCCGCAGTTGCCCCTCCTGCTCCTTCTGTTTCTGTGCTTTTTGTACGTGACGTACTTCCCTCTTCCCCCTCTTTATCCTCGCTAACCCCCACCCAGGCAAACGCACCTGGCACGGCCCCATCACCCACTGCCCCATCTCCGTCTCCGAAAAGATCGTGCGCGAGTACCTCGAGCTCCCCGAGGGGTCCGCCGAACGCACCGCCCTCGAGCGCAAGTACGGCAAGGGCACGATCACGAAGCTCGTCGCGACGTGGGAAAACGAGCTCGCAAACCAGAAGTGGATACAGGACTCGACGATGGCGTGCCCGGGGTGCAGGGTGAATGTGGAGAAGAGCTTGGGGTGTAATCATGTGAGTAGTGATTGCTTATTTCTACGTTTTGTGGCGATTATCCTCTCCCACCACAATATTCTCTTCGCCTACTCGCTAACTATCCCCCAGATGACCTGCTCCAAATGCTCCCAGCACTTCTGCTACCGCTGCGGCGCCCGGCTGCGCACCGAAAACCCCTACGAGCACTTCTCCGCGAATCCCATGAGCAAGTGCTTCGGCAAGCTCTTCGACTTCAAGGCGGAGGATATGGAGTGGGAGCAAGCGCCGTGGCCTGAGCCGGATGGGTTTATATTGGTGGATTGACACGGGTGGGCTATGGTTGAAGGGGTGATAGTGGTGGTAGTGGTGGAGGCGGTGAACAGAGCTCGGGCGATTGTTGACGGCAGGATAATATATACGGACGGATATAGAGGATCGGGAAATCGCAGACTAATATGCTCGGGACGATGCTGACATGAAGCTCTTCACCATCATATCGCAGTCACCCTAACGCCGAAACCGCCTGCGCAGTCCCACATCCCACTAAATGAAGCAACACGTGTAAGGGATCGCCGTGAAAGAGATCGTCGTGAAAGACTCGTAGTTGCCACAAAATAGAACTTGATGGTCCTCGCACCGACCATGTGTCCCAAGATTGCCCTTGCACACGCTAGATGGTCCTCGCACTTACCCTCAGTTGGTCTTCGCAACCACCCTCGGTCCTCGCACTTCCTCAAAGGCCAATCACTGTCCCGCTGGTCTTAGCACCCACCTATGTATAGTCGAGCGTGAGCGAGCCTTTCTTCCCGCGCCAACTAGCCGTCTCCCTTCCCAACACTCCCACTCGCACAACTACCACCAGGAAAAAATGCCACCAAAGCGCCCTGCCTCTATGAGCCCCTCCCTCCTATCCCTCGCGGACGAGCCTCCGCGCTCTCCGTCTCCGCCACCGACGCCCGCACCTCGTCCTTCTCGCCGTGCTTCTGCCAGTGCCACCAGGAAAACGGGTGGCACCAAGCGATCCGCCGCCACCCAAACCTCTCCTCCCCCGCCCAGCGCATCTAACAACAAGCGCGCGAAACTCGATAAACGCGCCCTTCGTGCGCAGGCGAGCATCAACTACATTCTTACCCAGGACCCGCTCGTCAGCCAGCTGGCGTACACAACTCCCGCGCGTGCATCCGACGTCCAGGCATCCATCGCTCGCACCAACCCAGATGACCCTCCCTTCACCGGCCCCGAGCTCCCCGTTGAGCAGCAGCGGCTGGTGTGCAGGGTCTGCAGCGCGGAAGTGCGGCCGGAGGACGAGTTCAATCTGCTGGGCAGCTGGGCGAAGCACAAGAAGACCTGCAAGGAGGAGAACAAGGAGCGGGCAGAGGAAATACAGAGGGAAGCGGAGAAGAAGAAGGAAGAGGAACAAAGGAAGAGAATCGGAGATATGAAGCGGGAGGCGGGGGAAAGAGCGGAGAGGGCGGAGAGGGAGAAGAGGAGGGTGCCTATGCGGGCAAGGAATGAGAGGGTGAATGAGTGGGTGAGGAAGGTGGCGGCGGAGGGAGTGGAGTTGGAGAAGGACAGGATGGACGCGGCCGATGCGATGGCCCTGCTGAGCGGGGCTGTAGGACCGAGCGGGTTGAATATCGACGATCAGGAAGCGAATGCCGCCGGCACGCCCTCAAAAATCAAGAAAGAAGACTCCGCGCCCTCCATCCCAGCGTCATCTGTCAAATCGACAGCGAGTGACCGAAACGAATCACTGAAGGACGGAATGGACGTGGACGAGGCCTACGAAGCTGACGGCGAGAGGGATACGCAGGTCGACGAAGGGACGGACGCTGAGTCCTCGGAAGAAAAGTGGGAAGCGCAACGGATCCCGGTGACGGGCTGGCGTTACGGGCCTTACTATGATAGCGGTGAGGAGGAAGATGCACCGACGGAGCTGGAGGACGAAGAAGGCGAGGGGAAGAGAAAGAGGAGGGGGCGAGGGTGAGAAAACGAGATGAGAATGGCGGCGAAGCTGGATAGACCTTCATGACGATTATGATGATATTCCATTTTTTTTTCTTCTTCATGCAAGTCCGCGTGGTTGCAATTGACGTGAGATACCGCGCGCTGTCGTGTCGTCGTTACACCTCGTATCAGTCCCAAGTAAGTTCAGTCCCAAGGTAAGTCCTTCGAAGCGCGTTAGAGACACCGCGATACCTTTGATGGGTACTCACCCTCTGCTTTAGCCCACCACACAAGTCTTCAGGACCTCAGAGACCAAGTCGGCCATGATCCTCATCGTTTGCGTCGAGGGATGACTGTGTAATGGCGTCAGCTTCCTGTGGTCGCATGTAGATCGATATACGGACCCTCCGATCCAATAGAACCAATGCGCCCAGTCTTGACACCAGCCATACTGATCACAGTCGGTCGTGCACTCTGTGCAAGCGTCCGTGCTGGTGTATCCGAAGGCGGCATAGCCGGGGTCACTGCCGAGAACGCCTATGAACAGAGCGGTTGGTATCTCGCATTTTCCGTCAACGATCTGCCACTCACCATCCCAGATAGCAGAAAAATCGACATAAGCCACCGACGTGCCGTTCTCGCCGTGCATGGCCGTCAGTCCGTCGTATATGGTCTGCTTGAAAGCCTCGCCCGACGTGGTGTGCACCCCACGTCCATAGACGTCGGCAACGAGGAAATTGCGCGCGGAAGTTGGCGCAGAGGCGAGAATATGAAGCTGATTCAGCAAAACATTCGCAGCTTCTTGCATGTGGTCACCGTCGGCTGTATGAGAAGCAAGTCAGATAGATCGACGGGCGAAAGACCGTAAGACTGACTCTTTGACGCCTCGTAGTCGCTGCGAATATAGTCAATCCAGCTGGCGAAAGCGCTGAGTGAGAGCGAGCTCACTTGATGCCAAAGAAGACAACGTAGAGCGTCGAATCTGGATCCAGTGTGTTCGACTGACCAAGAAACGTGTCCACTGTGGTGATGGTTTAGTCCGGGCTCAGTTCGTGCAAGAGAACGTACTTTGTCCCAGAAAGTCAACCTTGCGAGGATTACTAGGCCATATACTTAGGTCTATGCAGGCGCCCCATTGCTGCAGCGTCAAACGTTAGAAGAAATAGTCTGCGTAAAACGAGAGCACACATACAGCGTAATCCTTCAGCGTCGCACCACCCAGATCTTGCGCAACGTACTCTACCCAGGTAGGGCCGTCCGTCGACCGCTTTTGTGGCCAAAATCAAGCTTTGGCAACATGATTACCTAATGTAGCACGTACACCTCCGGCTTCTGAATTTGGCGGAACAAGAACAGGCGGGTCGAGAGGGGAACCGTCGTCCTTGCCACCGTCGGTGTACGAATCCTATGAGGCAACGTAATTCTTGATTGGGTTCTAGAACCCTGAAGGGATACGCACCCCGAACGCGACGATGGTCTTGATCTTGCTGGTATCAATACCGGCGTTGACGTCCGAGACCGTACCAATTAGAGACCCGCAGGAAGGTCCAACAGCCAGATGTATCCCGTCGTTACGCTCCCGAACAGAGAGAACTCCCTGCTCCAGTCGAGCCGCAAAAACGAGGGCTGCATGGGTGAGAAGGGCTGCAGCGCTGAAGACCACCATGGAAGCCAGAGAAAAGGGACGTAAAGGCACGAAGAACGCGGTGCAGATTCGCAGAGGGCCTTATAGGACTTTGCGTCGCACCGGCCGTAAGTCACGCGCTTCGAATCCGGGCTGCTTGCCAGGTTGCCTGAAGGGCGCGATGTGTCGTTATCGATGGCGCCGCCAGCGACGCGTCTATGTTTGTTGCTGAAGATCTATACATGAGCATCCTTGTACGACAGCAGAGCGACCTCGAATGAGGCTCATGGCCGTTGTGCACAAGGCACTTCGGCAGATGCCGGGACCGTGACTTTCCCTCGGACCTCCGTCGGCGTTTGCCGGCGCTCCTTTCAATTGACGTAGTGTTGCCGACGATCCGAGTTAACTCGGGTGGCGATCCGAGTCGAGTTGAGATCGCTTGCCTGAACAGGCATGCGAGTTGATGGGAACTCGGATCGAATCCCAACTCGATTCTCGAAATTCGCTGATGTACTAGGCCAGTGCATGTACGCCTCAATGTCTTTTCACGAAGGAGACTGCTGTACGCAGCGCTGCTAGAGACCTCCAGAGTGCCTAATATGAAGTCTTGAAGGGGTCGAGCACGAACGCGCCGTACCTCCGACCCCCGGAGGGCCGCAGGCGCGAAATTCCAGAAATTTCTATCTCGCTGCCTTCGACCAAGGCGGGCGCGACGCCGCGGCGACGGTGCCCTCTCAAATATCAAGACGCTGCTTTGGCTTACTTTCAAGCAGTCCAAGGTAATTCATCAGGTGTAGTCGACCTCTAGCAAGGCCTGCTACTCGCGCAAACGGCGTCAAAAGTAGGGCTCATGTGGCTGCTCTTGCTGGCCTTTTTGAGGAAACGAGCCATCAATCTGAGTCCACCATGCTTTAGTGCACTCACACCCAGGTCTATTCCACTCATATAGACGAGGACCACTGGAGGCCATACCCTCCCTGCATGCGGGAACCAATGTCGCTGCGAGCCTGAGGGCGTATCGGCAAAATCCGAGAATACTGATGGGATGGCCGAGCTGAACTCGACTCGACTCGACTCGGATCGTTTTTATTTCTTCGCATTTTCTAACTCGACTCGAATCGAAATCGGATCGTCGGCAACACTAAATTGACGCTCACCTTGCCGACCTGCCACTCTGAAAGCCCTGGTATGTGATTCACGCGCTCGTGCACTGACCTCCTCCCTCATAGTGGACGTCGAGTGGGCTCTAACAGCCATTCGCTCGACCGGGGCACGGACCAACAGTGACATTCAGACGTTCGCCACCCTTTCACAACTTTCAGTGATGTCCTATATAGGTCTGTATGTTCGTAAATGCGACTGCATTAAGCGAATCCTTTCAGTATCTGCCATATATAATCTCCTGGGTTTTGCTCTCTTGCCCTCTGTCCACTTGCACCTCTCAACGCCACTCTCAGCATGCCGCCCACCGATTTCACGGACCGCTTGGCTGCTCTCAGTCTTCCCGCTGTCAACGGCTCTTCCGCCGCCTGCAGCTGTGCTTTAGCTATCCTGAAGCTTCTGCCACAGGCCGACCTTGACGATCAAATCAAGGAGGCAATCGATGCCCAGGCGGCGCACGAAGCCGCACTCAAGGCTGCCCTCGAGGAGGACCCCACCGCATTCGTCGTGAGCGCGCACCTCGCCTACTGCACCCTCTGCAAGGAAGACGTCCCCCTCGAGACGCACTACTCGAAGGCAGACTGGGAGCGACACTTTTTTACCTGTCATCCCACAGCCAAAGAAGAGGACGACAGTGCGTCGGAGGCTCTTTCGGGAGCGATCAGAGAGGGGCCGACCTCTGAGCCTCCTTGCAAGCGTCGCCAAAGGGAGAACCGAGACGCGCAGATCCAGACCACTACCCTGGTCAACGAAGGCTCTCCGACCGTGACTGAGTACGAGTCCTCAGACGCATCTGCGGCTAGCGTCCGCAAGACGCCAAGGAGTGAGTAATTTCTCTGTAGCAGCCTTCCCATGCTGACTCTTTCACGCAGCGCCACGAAAGCCTCCTCAAGAGAACTCCTTCTGTCCTCATGCCCATTCACCCACCACCAAACATACGGCGGGCGCTACTCCCGGTCAGAGGGCGGGCAAGGTCCCCTTCGGACCGTCTCGGTCCATGGTCAATGTTGCTGGCTTTCCGGCCACCAGCATTCTGACCACTGGCAGCGCAAAGCTTGGACGTGACGACGCCGAATCAGGCTCTTCGCCGACAGCGTAGTCTGCTAGTCAACTCGCCAGGCTCTTGGCCATGCGGGGAGGGCACCGTCCCTTCGCAGTGGACTTTACGGACTTCTACATGTACTATTAGCCCGTCATGTATTTCTACGCCTTGTAGCGCTACCTTGTCAAGGAGTCGACGTTCCTACGGTCATGCTATCTATTGCATGCCTTCATTGGAAAGCAAGCAACACGAGCAGAACTCGTTGCTCGTCAGAATCAGTACAAGTTGCTGTCAGATCAAGCAGGTGAGATGCGCGAGAACAGTGCTTCGAATAGATATGATACAGAACAGTACAGAGATGCGATGAATAGATAGCGTAGCGGATAGCTTTGTTCGATAGTCCAATCCTCGATGACCTGGGGAAGGTCCCCATACTAGATTGTCCGATGTCCTTCCACAAAGAGTGGCGGGTCGTCCAAGAAGCTTGACTGAGCAGCTGCGTGCCCTGGGTTGCAGATCACGAACTACTGCTCGAGTCTGTTGACGAGCCCGTCTCGTCCCCTTCGTCCTCATCTGCAAACAGAGTATATCAGCCGTACTCCCAACTACTCTCTCATACAACAATAACTTACCAAATGCGAAATGCGGTTTGGGTGCTGGCGCAGGCATAGGTACAGGGACTGGCACCGGCACCTGCTGCCTCACCTGCGTCGCATTCATCCTCTTCGGCGGGCCCGTCCCCGCTGCCTTTGGCGGTCCTGCGCCCACCGGCCTACTCCCCGTTGCCCCTGCCTTCGCCCCGGGCGCCAACTTCCCATTCGCCGCCATCTTACTCCCGTTCGCTGCGACCCTACCCCCGTTCCCTGCCATCTTTCCCGCATTCCCCGGCCCTTTACCTCCATTCACCGCCGCACCCCACGTCCCGCCGACCGTCTGATGCGCCATCGGCGGACTCCTGAACGAGCCGAGAGAGGTCTCCGGCGACGATGATCGCTCGAAGGACACAGTGGACGACTCGCGGAGTTTGGACGGAACTTTGGATTGCGATTTCTTGAAGGCGTGGGATTGCTGGGCGGGGGAAGCGGAGGGGACGGGTTGAGAGGAAGGGCGGCGTGAGTGAGGGCCTAGGCGCGCAGAAGACACGGGGCGGCTCACCGGCGGAGGGATGGTAGGGTTCTTGAAGCGGGGTGAGTTGGCTGCAGAAGTTGCAGCGGGCTTTGGTTTGGGCTTCTTGGGGCTTGGTTGGGGTGAGGTCGGCTGATGAGACTGGTAAGCATGGGAATGAATAGAGACAAGGTGCGACTTACACGCTTGCGCTTTAGGCTGAACTCGGCTTCATCTGCAGATAGGGATTAGTAGCAGGTCGCCATAAATGAAATCCGCACTTGCCTTTCTTCTTGCTCTTCGACTTTGCCTTGTTCTTCAGCGGCTGGCTGTCCTCCGACAACGCAGCAGCGTCTGACCCAGGGGATAGCGAGCGTTCTCGCTCTGCCGATTGCCTGAACGTGCATGAGTGGCGCGCGACGCGTGAAATACATGTGCCACTTACTTCGCCTTCGCGGACCCGCGGACCGCTGCTCGCCGCGACGAGCTGAGGCCCATACACGAGCTCAGATGCGGCGCATACCTACTTGAAGCAATCTAATGTCATATTTTAGCGAGTCCACGTTACATACAACATACAGACGCACCTGCCGCTGGCAGTTTACGCACTCCAGGTATAGCACACCTTCCTTGCCTGGTGTGCCATTTCCCCCTCGGCTGTCAGACATGGAAGGGGTCCCTGAGCGCGAGAGCATAGACGCCTTGCATGGGGAGGCCGATCCAGACTGGCCAGGCGTGCGTACTAGCAGGGGTGGGGAACGTCATGGTCAGCGGGGGCATGATCGTGCACGGAAGCAAATGTAGTTCACCGGCGCTACAGCTAGAGGGGCGTCAGATGAGGTGCACGATGTAGAGGGGAATGCGACGTACCAGGTGCCACAATTCGCGCACACCGCCCTGCTCTTCGCGGCGTCGCGGTGGGCCTGGAGGGCGGCGTCCATGACGAGATCATCGACCAGCAAGGAGAATATGCGCGAGCTCTGTTCCATTGGGTATGCAGATTCTGTGTGTGGCTGCGAGGACATACCAGGGAGTTGAGCAGCTCGTCGTTCTCGGACTTGGACATGATCACGGCGCCTTAGAGGATGTTGACGGTCAACGTCGAAAGGGCGCTTACTTCGGCTCGAACTCGGCGATCGGACCGGACACCCGGTGACCGCCAACGATGGCGGCGACATTTGTCTATTCACGACCACGACGGTAGCGGGCTATGGCTATCTCTTCTACCCCATGTAAGTCCACTCCTCTACTGCAGAGACACTGGATATTTACTTTGCCAAGCTCTCGCAACAATAGGTACATGTGTGGCGCTGGCCGCTGCCTCACTTTCTGCAGGCTACTGGGCTGGTGCTGAAAGCGCACGCCGGAAATTCGCTCGAGCCACCACGGAGGTTCCTGCATCTAAAACTCAAAACGAACCTACTAGTGAAGACGAAAGCGAGAGTGAAAGCGACGAGGAACTCGCTGACGGGGACCTCGCCTCTGTGAAGGTTGATCCCGGTGACCAGTGCAAAATGGTATATTCCCTCGCGCAATGAGCTGCCTTCCATGCCCTTATGCATCGCTTTCTCAGGTGCTGGTGGTGCGCCAGGACCTCGGGATGAGCTCCGGCAAAATTGCGGCTCAGTACGTGGGCCTCTCATCGACGTTCGCGAGGCTCTGCTGACGGGGACCCGTGATAGGTGCTCGTACGTGTTGCTCTTACCTGAAGCAGTACACGGAGAGTGATCATGGCCGTGGTAGACATGCGACGCTAGCTTGCTACAAGACTCTGGCTTCGGCCAACCCTTTGGTGCGTGCATTAGAAGCGTTAGCTAAGGGTCACTAACTTTGTATCACAGCTTCTAAGGCAATGGGAACGCGCAGGGTAAGTAGAGCTCTCCAGCTCGCTAACTCCTGCTAACGGCCGCAGACAAACGAAGATTGCCTTGCGCTGCTCAGACGAGGAGGAGCTGCTGACTCTGCAGGCGCAGGCGCAGAGCTTGAACCTATGCGCGCGCTCCATCCAGGATGCGTGAGGATATTTCTTACCTGCTTGGCGTGGCGTTAGCTAACGTACTTGGTAGAGGCCGGACACAAATCGCCGCCGGGTCGAGGACCGTGCTGGGCATCATCGGTACGCTTCCTCGTCTCATCTCCCGAGGCTCGACTGATCCTGGCACCGCAGGACCCGCACGACTCGTCAACCAGGTCACGGGGAAGCTTCGTCTGCTGTAAGGCGGGCTTCCGCTAGCCCCGGATGGTTGTGGCATGGGGGTGGCACGGCGGGCGAAATATCAGGCCGTGCGCATGCCGCCTTGGTGGATGGACATGGGATGGTAGACATAGCCTTTGTAGACGATGATCAGGCAAATGCGACTGGCCATGGTGACGACGCCGAAAGCGCGTGGAAAGAGCCGCCGCAGCAGTCCAGATCAAAGTTCGAGTTGGGTGGCGATAGCGCACGCGTTGACGCTCTCCCCCACCGGTCTTTACGTCCCTTCTCCCTTCGCACTTTCCTGCCGTTCTCCCGCTTATTTCTGAGACCTCGCAAGCAGTCGAGCGCATACCTCGGACACCGACGAAGGCGTGTGGGCGCATCACTACGTTGACGAATTCGGAAGCCGCTGAAACCGGTAAATGAAGTCCTCCCCGCTTTTCCTGAACTCCATTGACCCAGTCCCGCCTGCCTCTCCGCTCCTTTCCCTGCTCGCTCTTGCGCCCCACGATCATTTAGCCCTCCCTCGCAGGCCGACTCCTGGTCGGAATCAGCGCCAACAATGTCCGCGCCCTACGGCTACGACGCCTACCCGAACACCCACCACATCAACTACTCGTCGCACTCGCAGGACGACGTCAAGGTCGGCTTCGACGACCTCATTGACGAGTACTCCAGGCCCTATGCCGCCAACGCCAACCACCAAACCTTCGCCGTCACCGCACCCGCCATGGAGTCGCGGGGTCCCGACCATCGGAGAGGGCCATCGTTTCCGCTGGGGCAGAAAGTAACGATCGCCGAGGGCACCAAGGCGATGTCGGACGACACGCACGACCACTCGACGATAGGCGCGTATCCGCCAATAACAACGGGCATGAAGGATACGCAGCCGTTCTGGCGCAAGGTGCGTCGTCGCGTGCGCTCGTATGCGGACCTCGCTCATTAGCCACCTAGCTTATCCCAGAATCGTTGGCGTGTCGACTGTATCTGCTCACTGTACTCCTCGAGACGATAGTCGACTTGGTGATAGAGGGCGAGCTGTATACGCGGCTGGACCTCACCTACTCCTCAAGCGCTGCCTCGAAGAAGATGCCGGTGTACCTCAGCATATTCGCCATGGCACAGTGCGTCCTTAACCTTACATCTCACGATCTATCTACTGACATAAACCAGCGTCTTCCAGTTCGCAATGGCAATCGACGCTGTGTATGCGCGGAATACGCTGCAATTCCTCTTCCTCACGTGCGTTCCCACCACCGCCACATTGAGTCTCCCTAACAGTCCATCAGTGGTTTCAATCTCGCCCTCCTCATCTA
>JAMQCK010000625.1:0-18824 GCA_024196135.1 Pleurotus ostreatus/Saccharomyces cerevisiae fusant | reverse complement strand
AATCGAAGAAACGCAGCAGGCAACCTCGAAGAGACCTACATCGCCCATGTCAAGGTCTGGGAAGACGCCGGACCGGAGGGTGGCGGACGGAAACCGCGATACATCCTGCTTTCCCGTACGTGAAATGGAGCGAGAGACGCGCGGCCTGAAGCTCAGAATGCAGAATCGAACAATGGGAGCGGGTTCATCCACAAGTCGAAGATGAACAATAATGGGACGTTTTCTGTGGGCAAGACATGGAGACTACCCGAGCTGCGCGGCGTCACTGTCATTAACGTGTGTATGCACCCCATCGTCCCCTGCAGACATGCTGAACAACCGTAGCCATCCAACTTCAGCATTACACTGTCCAGAACGTATCGCTGGGAGACGGAAGATGCTCTCGAACAGCGGAACTTTGTCGAGGCGCTTGTACGGCTCTTCCACACGGTCACCAATGGACAGGCGCCTTTGCGTGTTGAGGGAATTGCTGTGCCAGAACAACCAGGTGCGCTTCTATGCTTCTCATTGTCCAGGTTGATGCTCATCCTTCACAGTCGCTGGTCGTCAACCGATTCAGAATGACTACTACATGGCACGCTCACCCTCCCCCAATCCTGCCCCGGCCGCGGCGCCAACACCATCTCGAAGAGTGCGGGCGCCCGCAGAGCGTCAGCAAAGACCACAACCATCGGAACGCGATTACGATCAGGGCCAACGCATCCCCTCTCCCGCACCTCGCTCCCAGTCGCGTGCAGGCCCATCCACCTCTCGACCTGCTTCTCCTGCCCAATCGAGCCGAAGTTATGGTCGACCCCCCGCTTCTTCGCGAAGAAGGGACGAGTCTGTCTCACGCATGCGACCTCCCTCTCCCACCCACTCCACGACAAGTACAGCTTCGCGCCCCTCGCGTGCGCGACCCCCGCCCGTATCGTCTTCGTCTGCTAATGCAGCGATGATGCCCCCGCCACCTTCCACTACTAGAAGCACCTTCGCAACTCACTCTGCGTCTTCTTCGAATTTGAGAACCTCGGACGTCACGCAGCAGCGCTCTGTGAGCCAGGCTTCTTCGTTCGACGATCAGTCGATGCACAGCGTTCCGAACGGCTACCCATCTTCCCTACGACCGGGCGGAGGAGCGACATCACCCGCGCCAGAAACTCGTTCGCGAAAGCAGTCCAGTCGCTCAGCGGTCGACACACAGCCTCCCCCACCACCAGCTGCAGAGCCCAGATTACCTCCGCCGCAAAAGGAGATTCAGCAGCCAGCGCCACAACGACGAGACCAGAAAGTCCGCATCTCCTTCTTTGACCACGCGAACCAAGCAACGGTCGACAGGTTACTGGCGGAAGGAGCCGAAGATTTGGAAGGCGAGGGCGAGGATGAGAGCGCGCAGGCGACGTTAGCGAACGTTGAGGAGATGATTGAGGGCTACGAGTACGCCACCGACGATGTCATCGGCAGGAAGACCTCAAGAGGTGCTGCAGACCTTATTCAAGCACGGCTGCTGGAGGAACTGGCTGCATTGGACAAGGTGCGTGCTCGCTTCATCGAATCGGGGCTGTTGCTCACTCGTAGCAGGCGAATATACATTCGTTCTTGGAGTCCGACGATCGTATAGGCACCGTCTTGAACTATGTCGACAAAGCTCTCGCCGAGCTCGATAACATGGACAGTATGGTGACCTCGTATAAGATCCATCTCAACGTCTGTCTTCCTCTATCACATTCCCCTTGGCCGTCGCTCAAATATTGCGCAGGCCGTCAGCGAGGATATCTCGTTCATTCAAGGCCAGAACCGCGGCTTGCAAGTGCAGACACAGAACCAGCATGCGCTCCTCGGCGAGCTGCAGAACCTCTTGGTGCGTCTCTCAAGGATGTTGATGTGGTCGTCGTCTTACGCTCCCTCAGCAAACGGTGCAAGTCAGCCAGCAGACCCTGGTCGCGTTGACCCAGGAATCGCTGGAGAAGCCGTCGGGAATACAAAACCTGGAGGAGGCCGCCGCAGAGCTGTACAAAGCCTTGCAAGCAGCGAAGGACCGAGGTGCGCTATCTTCGGCTGCCGCCTCAAATGAATCGCTAACCTTGCTGTAGATATGGCCGCTACGATGGAGCGCCTCGAGAGCTACCACACGCACAACTCGCAGTTCTGCAAGCGTATATTGGACTACTTGACGATCATGTTCACAGCGCAGGTGTGTTCTGTAACTTACGAAGGCCTATAGGTCGCTGACGGAACTTGCAGTCCAAAATGCTTTTGGGCGACTTCAACGGCGTACTTCGTAACAACGGCCGTTTCAGTATCGTCCCGCATACCGAGATGGAGCAGTACCTTGGCAGATACGCTGGATTGATGCTCTATCTCAAGGAGATGGACGAGGCTATATATGCGAAGCTTTGCGCTGTATGTTGAAAGCGCTCTCTGTTGGGAAGCCAGCTTATGTGTAGGATAGGCTTACTTCTCAGCCGCAAGCGAGTTGCACTCGACGCAGGTCCGAGCACTGTTGAATGGCTATCTTGCGACTATCAAGAAGGCGTCGGAGGATGAGCAGGATCAAGGTAAGCACCGTTCAATAGACAACATCTTGTCTCTCATTGACTAATTCATCTAGGCTTCGGTGCTCCCAACCCTTCGAGCGGCATCAACAAGTCCAACCTACGCCGCGCAGGCACCGTCCTCCGCGAAGGCCGCAAAGACAAGGAGAAGCCCTCGTCCGGTGACACCGCCGCCGCCGACGCCCTGTCCCGCATCCTCGAGGAGACCATGCCCATCGTCACTCGCGAGAGCGAGTTCATCGCGGACTTCCTGCAGATCAATGAGGCCGGGCTGACCTTCGCAGACTATATGGGCATGGACAATTACTTCCGGAGGCAGGCGGCAAGGCAGGCGGGGCTGAGCCAGACGACGATGAAGCTTGTAAGGGGGGCGTTGGACTTGATCTTTGGGTTTTTGCCGATGGAGCTGAAGGGGTGGCTGGATGCGGCTTTGGCGAAGGATAACACGTATGTGTCGCAGTCGAGAATTTGGGATCATCTGGCTGAACTCCTTCAGGCAAATCGTTGGCATGCAGGTCGTTGTAGAACGCTTTGTGGCCGATGCCGAGGAGCGTGGGCAGCAGTTCATGGTCAGCATCCTAAGCAAGCAACAGCAGAGGCTAAAGGGCCTGTTCGACCGCCACGTCGTAAGTATAGGCGCACCCAGAGCAGGCTCGCATGCATCTGACAATCCTTCCCACAGAACGAGCAGATCAAGAACATCAGCCAGACGAAGATGACAACCAAGAAGCGACAAGGCGTCGCGCCCTTCGTCAAGTACTTCCCCGTGTACATCAGCCGCATCGAGAGTCAGCTCGTCGGTGCTGAGTCCACCGAAGTGCGTATCAATGTGGACACGGCATACGAGCGCATTGTACAGGGCATGTTCGACGCTCTGAAGGCGATGGCGAAGATGGACGGCGAGGATGAGGATAAGGGTCAGCTGAACTACCATGTCGTTCTCATCGGTAAATAGTTTCGTGCTCACGTTGAGGTCCCCTTCTGATCTTTCTGCAGAGAACATGCATCACTTTGTAGCGGAGACGTCCCAGATTTCAGTCGGTTCCGCGTCGAGCTTCCTCAAGCGTGCGAAGGGCATGTACGAAGAGAACCTGAACGCCTACGTCAAGATTGTCCTTCGGCGGCCATTCTCGAAGATCATCGTGGGTGTCTTGCCTAATGCACATAACGATGTCTTACCAACTTCTCCCAGGACTTCTTCGAGGGCGTGGAACGCAACCTCAAGACAACCGCCCCGGCACAGATATCTAACATGCCAGGGTACGGCAAATCGGCTCTCAAGAAGGTCGTGAAGGAGTACGACGCCAAGGATATTCGCAAGCACGTCGACGCCCTGTTCAAGCGCGTGGAGAAGCACTTCGACGAGGCGTCTGAGAAGACGATGGCGGCCGAGACGGGTGGCATCCCCCCGGGGACGGTCATGGTCGGTGTATGGAAGGCGTGCGAGGAGGAGCTGCTGCGCATCACCGAGCTCTTCAACAAGCGGCTCGCGCAGTGCTACGCGGAGAGCGGCGTGTCCCTCGAGTATACCCCGGCAGACGTCGAGGCGGCCTTCCGCCGCCACCGGTTGTAGGGCGCACGTTCACTGTACTGGCGATATTTTTATGTCTTGATTGGATTCTATTCTGCGCGACGCGATGCATTGACTAAGGGAACGTACGCAAGCCAAGTGTAAGCAGTACCAGACTGTATCAATGTAAGTACATGTGAGTTCTGGAGTCCGTACGAGGCACCGTCTATGCATGGCTCGTATGGCTAGATAATTGACGCGTTTAAATAGATGGCTGGGGGAAGGACGGCGCGGCGCCCGAGTCGTGGGGGTTGGGCAAGTTCTCAGCGTAAGGGGTGCGGGGCTGCGCCACGCTGGCCTGCGATTGGAACGACGTCGTGGAAGCCGCGGCAGCAGGGTTTGTGGCCACCGGCTCGGCCGCCTTGTTCTTGTTCATGTACCCCATGACAGCCGGGCCATATGAGTTCCACAGGTTCATCGCGGTCTGCACGGGCGAGGTGGCAGTCGCCGGCTGGGTCTGTCCCTGCTGGGCGGCGGCCTGTTGGTTCGCTTTCGTGACGCCTCCTTGGACCAAGCCCCAGAGAGCGCCGATTTTGTCGGTCACGAATGCGACGGTGTTGCTCTGGACGGCAGCGATGCTCTTGTCGATATCGGCCTCATTTTTGGTGAAGTAGGGCGAGATGTAGGTGTTGTACACCCAAGTCGAACCCTGGTCACACGAGTTAGATTACTGTGCCGCGTATCGGGTGATAGGTACTCACAGAGAGTTGGGGGAGGGAAAGGAAGAGCAGGAACAGGGTTTTGAGCTCCCAGTAGAAGGGAATCCTGCATGCTGAGTGAGGGGGACGCGTGACAGCTTAGTGTGCGGGACTTGCCAGCTGATGAAGGACTCGAGGGTGTACTCGAATGTCATGAAGGCCCCCATGACTACCCAGTACTGCGCGTACTGGGCGACATCTTGCTCGGAGAGGGGGCGATGATTAAGCGCCCGCCAGGTCCGGAAGCAGGGGAGGAGGAATGCGAACCAGGCGCTGGGGGCGACGTGTCAGGCTTTGCGGGTGGCAAAAGCGGCAAAATGCATACCAGAGAAGGTGGGAGAGCAGAGACATCAACATGGTGGTGGTTGTAGAAAGAGAGGGGGAGGGGAGAAGAGAGGCTGCACTGCAGCGGACGTGGACAGGTTTAGAGGCTTGACGCTGTCCTGACGCGCCTCCCGGCGTCCGGCGCGATCATCACGCCGAGGCCGCTTGGACAGCCGACTGATGTTGAACTTGGCCGTTTCGGCGCACGAGCGGTCGCGCTTCGTCGCTCCTCCCCATCGCTTCCACACGGGAAAATGCGTCCGTACGAGGGTCCTGTATATCCTGCGTTTGGCATGCTCTATCGATGTAGCTGACTACCAGCGTCATACCACGACACGCCCCAGGCGCGCGAAGCACACCTGATTGCCAATCTCCTTTGTGCGCTCCGATGTTCGTGAACTTCTGAACGCTCACATGGGCCCGCCAATCCAGACCCTCTTCAATGCTGCTGCGTTCCGTCATGGACCGCACAAATGAAGACGCCGCAATTATCTGCGTGGATCTATCGTTTACATGCCCATCAAACACCAGGACGCCACGCCCCCTCCTCGGGCGTCTACTATATAAGAAGCAGACTCTGGACTGTACTGTTTTGCTCACCGGTTGCTCGACCTCCATCCCTGACATCTCCGCTTCTCCCGTCCCTCGCGCAGCCACATATTCACTCCCCTTGACCTCTGACGCCTTACTTCTTCTCACTTGACCTCCTCTACTCCGACGCTCGGACGCGACGATGGCGCCCACCTACCTTCGCCAGCTGCTGGCAGTGCTCGCCGAGCAGGTCGACAAGATTGAAGGCCTCGCGGAGAAGAAGGGCCTCCCGGGATATCCCTCCCTCGACGACCTCCCCGACGCCAAGCAGGACGAATTCACCACCGACCCAGAGGTCGTGCAGGCCGCTTATCTCGCCACCTCCGCCGCCTCGCAACTCGCCGCGACCCTGAAGCCAAGCGGACTGCAGGCGTACGAGCGCGCCGCCGCGGTACGTATGCATCCATACATCAGAGACAGCGGCGCTGCGTACTGAATGGCGACATCCCTCTGCAGTACTATCAGTCTACTGCGATGCGTATTGTCTCCGAGGCGTGCGTGCCGGAGATTCTGAGGGAGGCGGGCCCGCAGGGGTTGCACGTAAAGGATATCGCTGCGTATACGGGGACGAACGTGAAGGTCCTGAGTACGTCCGATATCTCTAGCCCGTTCATCGCTTCCTCATCTCATCGCGATCTCAGGTCGCGCCCTCCGCTGCCTTTGCACGAACTATGTCTTCAAGGAGGTGCGCTTCCCCTTGTTCTATCCAATCAACGTCACCCCATTGACCGGCTACCAAACCTAACAGCTTTCCCCGGATGTATTCGCCCACAATCGCCCGTCGGCCGTCATGGACACGCAGAAGCCCGTCGACCTCGTCGTGAAGCACGCCATGTAAGCTATCTCGTCCATCTATCGGTGCCGAGTGATTCGCGATACTGACTGACTGGCGCTGCAGTGAGAAGAAGAAGACGATTGATGCTTACCCGCACGGAGTCTCCGCCGTGCATGGGGAGAGGTACCAGGACACGAATGGAATTCTGGCGGTGCTGGATCACAAGTGCGTGTTGCTCCTTCCAATGAACGGAATGAAGGAACTGAGTACTGATGATGTCGCAGCACGGATGAGATGTACAAGGGCGCGGCGTACATGGCCGACAATGTGCTGGCGGACAACTACAAGAAGGCGCCTGTGTCGACGGCCTTCAACACCGATGATGAGATCTGGAAGTGGATGGAGCGTTACCCGGGCTTTTTGCAGCGCATTCAGATGGTTATGATGGGGTGGACGAGCCTCTACCCGCACAAGAAGAACATGAATGGTGTGTTTGGTACTGTTTGCCTGGATAGCATGGTCTGATTCAGGATGCAGGCTTCGATTGGGCAGCCTTGCCAAAGGATGCTTTGGTCGTCGATGTCGGCACTGGCGTTGGAACCGAGGCTGAGAGGATAGCAAGGAAGGGTCCTCAGCTCAAGGTTATCGGTCAGGATCGCGCGCAAACTATTGACGAGGTTGCCATTCCGGTGCGTTTCTGCTCAAGCCCTTCGCTGTCGTCGCATGCTAACGACCTTGCAGAGATGGAAATCAGACCCCTCGCTCGAGCCCATGTTCGAGTCTGGGCGAGTTCGCCTGGAAGGTAAAAATACTCCATCCGCTTTACCGTTCTCTCAACTGAGCAACCCTGCAGCCCACAGCTTCTTCGACGACCAGCCCGCGCACGTCGCCCAGCACGCCGCCGTCTTCTACCTGCGCTACATCACACACGACTGGCCGCTCGAGGAAAATCTGAAGATTCTCAAGAAACTGCACGCCGCGGCCGCCCCGGACACGCTTCTCGTCCTCGCGGAGCAGGTCGTGCCCTACGCGTGCCCCGCGCCCTCTTCGCTCGTCTTCGAGGGCATGAACAGCCTGAACCCGCCTGCGCCCCTCCTACCGAATTTGGGCCAGGCGTTCTCGGAGGTGTATCTGATGGACTTGACGATGGCGGTGCTGGCGAATGGGCAGGAGAGGACGATTGGGGAGCTGAAGGAGATGACGGAGGCGGCGGGGTGGCAGATTGTGAGGATTCATCAGACGCCGGGGTGTTGCTTTGGGGAGATTGTGTGCAAGAAGATTTGAGGGGGTATGTAGTTGAGGGTTGATAATGATGGACAGCTTCAACAGCTACGACTGGTCATGACTTCATTGTACTCTACTACATAGCCTAGGCAGTTCGACAATTGAGATGAATAGGAAACAGCCAGCCTGGCGGACTCGGAGATGTGGGAGATTGTTGGGCTTTGTTTGACTTGTTGACGCCTGTCAACAAGGTCACGTTCCATCGACGGATGGAAATTTTCGGGCCGCGGGAGCGATCGGGCCGTGCGGAAGCGCGAAATCCAAGGCGGGGCGGCGTCGAGGACGGTGTCGAGGGGCCGCTTCGGACTTGTCAGACAGCGAAGAGGGATTCGAGAAGAATGTCTTGCGCCACAGCCGCTCGGGTACAGATTCGAGGGGCAAAATGGAGGGAATCAGGGCCTAGAAATGCTGGCTTTTCGCGATAGGGTCAGGCGGGTGGTGTGGTTGGCAGGGGGCTATACGTCGGGGGAAGTCGGGCGTCGTCGATAAGGGCGACGACCAGCGATGGTGGAGGAGAGCAAGATGGTGACCTCCACCGGCGTTGCGAGCCTTGAGGTCGGCAGTGAGGCCCGGTGGAGGCGATCGAGTTCGGTGTACGGACCGTACTTCATGCAATGTCGTAACTTCGAAACCCTCAGCAGCTGCTCTGCTCCTTCGTGAGGACGTCCACTGTCCAGCGAGGGGCCTGTTCGCCGTCGACGGCGACGAGGACGCGAGCTGACTAAGACACGACGCTTCTGGGGGGCCGGAAGAATTAAAGCGTTGATGTGCCACATGCCAGACCTGCGAACGATCTTGTCCTCTTCCACCACGGTCGATTCGCGCTTTCGTCGTTCCCTCGGTTTAGACCCCGTAACTTCTCATCCTGGACCTCATGATGAACAACGGCGATCCGTTCGACCCGCGCCTGAGGAAGCAGGAGGAAATGCTTGTCGATGAACGGGCTAAGGAGACGAAACCCGCTGTGAAGACGTTGAACCGAGTTCCTCGTACGTGCCCCTCTTCCCTCTTTCAAGCTTGTACTTATTGCTCGACTATCCAGGTGCCTGCGTGAGTTGAGATGCACCGTGAACATACCCCCAGTTGCTCAATACCCCCGAGAATGCCTGCAGGAAGCAGAAAATGCGCTGCGAAGGCGCCGATAATCCCCCTTGTCGTCGCTGCCGCAACACCGGCCTCGAATGTCTGTTCGAGAAGCCGTCCAAGGAGGCCAGCTTAACGGGCGAGGCAGGACTTGAGTGAGTCTATCGAGCCACCCGGACCGTCGAGCCGTACATTGACTGACGCGGTGTCGCAGACGCATTCGCAGCCTCGAAGCCCATGTCGCCGACCTCAGCCGCACCCAGATGGCCATGCGCGATACCATGTATGAGCTTGTCGCGCTCCTGCGTGGTGGAGGGCAGATTGCGCGTTCCCCCTACCCCCAGGCGCCGTACCCCCAGCCGTCCCCTACGCTCTCGACGCCGACGGCAGGTCATCCGCAGCCGCCTGGTTACATGCCCCCTGTCCCTCCGACGATGGGGCCGCCCCCCGCCGGCATCCGTCCGGGCCAGTACCCTATGGTGCCCCAGGCGCCGGCGGAGTACTCGCCTCAGACGCCCGTCGGCTACGCCTTCAGCGGTCCCCAGCCGCCGCCCCAAGGTCCGGCGCACGGTCCGCCGCCCGCGGGTGTTCAAGGTTAGAGTTTGGCTTTGGCTTCTATTGCACCGGCCGAAGTACTCACCGCACAATGCGCGACAGACAATCGGCCCCTGGCACCTGCTGTCCAGGCGGGCACAAAGAGGCCCGTCAGCGCCGACTCGAGCGACCAAGAGGAGGAGGCGGGCGACGAGCTGCCCGCGTCCGGGCTCGTGGCCCCGTGGGAGGTCCTGCGCGGGCTAGCGGATGTTGCCATCGAGCGCGCTGCCATCGTGAGACCCGACGAGTGCGCATATTGACGTGGGCTGACCCGGAAGCTTCAGGAGAATGGCGATGCCTCTGATCCGCAGAATGGAGGCAAGCCGGGAGAGGGGACCCGACCCGCAAAGAAGCGCAAGCTGAGGCATAAGCAAGGTCCCATGTTCCCCGATGGTAGGCTCTTGTCGTCCTTCTACGCGACATGTTTCCTCATCTTCGCGTCAGTGGTTACGAAGAAGATCATTACCGAGGAAGAGGCGCGCGAGCTGTTCCAGATGTAAGCCCAAGGTCCGAACCGTGTACGAGAACTGTACTCACATCTAATACAGTTTCTATCACGGCTGCTCCACTTTTCTGTGCGTTTTAGTGTACTCTATTATAGTGATCATGAAGTACTCATCGTCTCTAGGCCGGTGTTCGACCCTCATGTCGACACATTCGATGAACTGCACCGTCGCTCCCCCTTCGCGGTGGACGCGATCTGCATGGTCGCTGCAGGAGTGAGGGACGGCGGAGGCAAGCCTAGCGAGACCTACCTCAGATGCTTGGAGGAGGTTCAGTCAATCTCGTGCGCGACCCTCTTCTCCCCGGTCACTCGCTTCGAAGCCGTCCAGTCTATGAGTATGCATCAGTCCCTCTTGAGCTAGCGTTTTGCTGACACGGTCTTAGTCTTGGTCTCTGGCTGGGCGGAGAACGGGTGGCTTAGCGGTGGACACGCCGTGAGGATGGCTATGGAGTGCTGTGAGTAGATTCATGGAATGGTGTCGGCATTGAGATCTGACCATTCTCAGCCATGCACAAGGCCTGGCCGAAGCTCTTGAAGCGCATCACGGCCAACAAGGTTGATCCCGTCCAGGACAAAGACCTCGTCACCGCTACGCGGACCTGGTTCACGCTCTACCTGTTTGAGCACCAGCTCTCGTACGGTACAGGCCGTCCTGCCGTCCTGAAGGAGGACGACAGCATCCGCCACGGACGCGCACTTCTCCAGCACCCGTCCGCCATTGAGGATGATATGCGCCTCGTCTCCACCCTTGAGCTCATGGTCATTCGCGAGCGCGTGCACAATGCGCTCTCACCAAGCGAATCGCCCATCCGTGAGGACGACTTCGAGACCCTCCGGAAGGCCGACCTCGACTTCCGCGCTTGGTACGCCACCTGGGACCAGGCCTTCTCCCAGAAGTACGAAGATGCAGGTGAGTTGCCGCTCTCACCCCCACCAGGTGAAGGCTCATCTTCCAGTAGCCTTCTACAGGCAAAGCCTGCAGATCCAGCAGCTCCACGCGGAGCTGTTCCACAACGCCACGGCGCTGCGTGGCATCGATGGCCCGGAGGACGTGCGCAATATGCACCCGCTGCAGAGGGAGCTGGCCGTGCGGTCGATCAATATTGCGATTCAGATCCTGGACATCACGATCAACTCGCCGTCGTATAGGGAGGGAATGAGGTATGCGGTGCACTACACGCATGTGACGGCGACCTTTGCTGGGTCGTTCCTTCTGCGCTTGGCGCGTCTCTTGTGAGTTTTTCAAGACTGCGGTTGTGACTGGTGTTGACAAATTTGCAGCCCCAGCGAGTGTGACCCGGAGTCTATTCTCCACCAGGTCGAGCGTCTTGCTGAGCTCATGGCTCAGAGTGAGTATTGTTCTCTCCGTTGCAGGTTCGTCATGCTGAAGAGGCCCAATAGTTCCTGCCAAGCGCTACGCGCTCACCCTCCAGCTCATGCTCAAGAGATCGCGCGACAAGCGCAAATCGCTCTCGCCTTCGTCCATGCGCGAGGCTCGCCCCCTCATCGACCCCGCCCTCATGCCGCCCAGCAGCCAGCCGTCCGAGGGCTCCTCGCCGACCTTCGGGATCCGCCCTCAGCAGACTGATGCGCAGATGCAGGCCGCTGTGCAGCAGGGGTACCACCACTACCCGATGGATGCGGAGCACATCTGGGACAGGTACCAGAGGACGGCGAGCGAGCAGCTGCCGGTGTGGATTTCGGACCAGACGCTTGGGGGGCAGAGGTTCTCGCAGGAGGGGATGAACGCGTACCTGCTGCCGAACGAGTATATGCCGCCGGCGCCGCAGATTTGGTGAAGGAAAAAACGGTGGTCGTAAGAATATTGACTTCGCATATAGGCCGTCGGCTACACGATGCGGTCGAACTTTGGCTCGTATATTGCCCCGTTTCTTCGTCCTGTGTAACTGTGTATCGGCTTCACAACCTTGTCCATATCGCCATCCCCCTTGCCTTGCCTTCGCTTTGTATATAAACATATAATCTATTTTCTGCCTTGCGTTCTTCGCAGTTCGTTGCAGCCCGAGTAGACCGAGTGATCTGATGCTGAAAGGTTCCGCGCAGACGATCTCCACCTCCGTCGTTTATGGCCGCCGCGGATCAGCTCTTCCCGAGCCCAGGGTCAACTTGTCCCCAACGCTCATCTAGCTCGGGATCGGCGCCCGCGTCGGGAGTGGGGCTTTGGCTGCGCGCTCGCATCCTTGGACGCAGGATATGGCCTCGACGTCGAACTTCCTGAGCACTGTCGACTTGGAAGCTGGTGGACTACGCAACAGGACGCCTTCTCGCGCGGGCTCGGTTGAATCGCTATTGCTGGTCGAAGAACAGGGCTCTGATGACAGGAACTCGACTCGGGCTTCTGATGACTGCGTGGCTGGTGGCGCCTCGAGTACTGGACACTCTCGGGCTTCAAGCAGTCAAGCTTCGACGCTATGTGGCGGCTCTGCAAGAACCAGCGAATGCGGCGATTCACGACGTACTCAGGAAGATCCAACTGGCCACCATGAGTCAACCTCGAGCATCTCTTCGGACAAGACTTTCGTTGGCGACGGCAGATCTCCATGCAAGCGGGGGATCCTCAAGCTTCCTCGGCGGCCCTCCTTTAGCTGGGTCAAGGCGACGACGAGCACAATTGGCTCAGCTGCTACTCAGGTCGCGAAGCCACTTGCCAAGGTCCAGAAGCCTGCGCGATACCGGTCGTATATCGTCGATCATGTCGAAGGTGTGTGCGAGAACGCATTTGTGGCAACCCGAAGCTCACATTTGTTCAGATATGGCCCACCGTCGGAAGTTCATCCTCGTGCTTGCGAAGGCTCTGCTCACGTTCGGCGCTCCTTCTCATCGAATTAACTCCCAGCTGGCTGCTGCCTCGGGGATCCTAGAGGCCAACGCGGGTGCGTAGCGCCTCCCATGCTCGCTGTACCACCCAATAATACTCCTTCATAGAGTTCATTTACATCCCGAACATCATCATCGTCTCGATGAAGAACGACGACGAGAGGAACACGACTACCCGCTTCGTCCGCGTCTCTGGCCGCATTGCGCTCTCTGCTCTACACAAGGTCCACCTCATCTACCGTAGCGTGCTACGCGACAAGGTCGGCGTCACGGAAGCGACTCAGGCTCTCAATGATCTGCTACGCCGCGGTCCTATCTATCCTTTGACTGCGCGCTGTGTTCTGGCTTTCTGCATGGGGACTATTCTCTGTGGGCTATCCTTCGGCGGTTCTATCCTCGACATGATCATCAGTGGTCTCTGCGCTTGCGCTCTTCAGTACCTCGGGCTCAGCGCGGTCAATAAGAGTTCTGTATATGCAAACGTCTACGAGTAAGAGGACTTGACGATTTAATCGATCTTGACTAATCACGTACGTAGGATCTCAGTGACAATTCTCGTCGCTTTCGTCGCTCGGGCTTTGGGCAGCATTCCTGGTCATTCTTTCTGTTACAATGCTATATCTTCCTCTGGGATCGTTCTCGTTCTCCCGGGATTTACAGTCTGTGAGGGAGCGCACCTTCACTCGGGGCGCTGACTGACAAGACAATTTAGTGATGAGCTCACTCGAACTAATGTCAAGAAACATCTTTTGCGGTTCAGTTAGGAGCGTCTATGGGGGCATATACACACTCTTTCTGGTACGCTGGTCTACCACTCAGAGGTCATCATGTGGCTGACGCCAGAAGGGCTTTGGGTTATCTATAGGGTCTGACATCTTCTTGGTCATTGATCGCCATGCTCGCAAGGAATACTACGCCACCTTCATGTACAAGCTCAACCATACGCATGGCCACTTCACCATGATCAACGGTACCGCGCCATTCGTTCCCATTGGAGGCGTACTTTCTGCAGGTAGTCTGGCCAGCTATCAGCTGCAGCACCTGACGCATGGTAGGTGGCCATCCTCCCTGGACATCCAATGCTGAGAATTCCCGTAGGCTGCTTTCGAGAACCAGACTGGCCGTGGTGGAAGCAGCCGCTCCCTTGGTGGACGGTGTTCTTCCTCGTCCCTCTATACTCGACATGCTCGTCCCTCAACAACCTGCAGTCATACCGAAGCAAACAGCTGCTGATCATGGTCATCTTCTCGTGCTGTTCGTACACGGCAAACCGACTGGTCGCCTCCGTCCTGCCTGACCGGCCGGACCTGGTGGCCGCCGCTGGCGCTTTCGTTATAGGGATGCTGGGCAACCTCTACTCCCGCATCGCCCACGGGACGGCCTTTACGTCGATGGTGACTGGGGTCCTCTTTCTAGTACCGGTGCGTAGCGGGCTAGCGACCATTTCTCCGTTCATGAAGATTCATGGGTCCTTTCCAGTCCGGCATCGCGCAGTCGGGCGGGGTCACGCAGTCGTACCATAGTTCTGCGGAGCAGTACACCGATGGCTTCACTCTCGCTGTTCGCATGACTTGCGTTTCTAGCGGGGTCACTATTGGCCTGCTGGTCAGTCAGGTTATCGGTACGCATCCTTCATTGAGAGCTTCGACTGACTTTCTGATCACCTCGCTACTGCAGTATACCTCTTCGGCCACAGGAAGAATGCGGCACACTTCGCTTTCTGAGCTCGAGCACACATCTACATAGACGATCTTCGGCAGAAGACATTTTATAGACATCTAGAGACATGTACACGGTAGTCTCTAGTAGGGGCGAATTCCACATCCTTTTTGCGTCGAAAGCTCGTCCGCGTGTTTCTATAACTGTCTGCCTATTACAGTGCCGGCACAGGTGTATATGTAAGCGAGCATAAAGTAGTAAGAATATGCAGTGGTCGTACAAGATAATGTCGATAAAGTACAGTGGCAAGAGGAAGGATATACGACGACGACGAAGAAGAAAGCGAAGGCAAATAGATAGGAAAGCGTCCTTTGAGTCTCAAGAGAAGAGGTCCTGGAGCTCTTCCATGCGGCGCTGCATAAGCTCGGCCTTGCTGAAGCTCTGCCTGTCGAGCGTCATGTTGGCGAGGGCAGTCTTCTTCTTCTGCACCTCGAGCAGGCGCGCCTCGATGGTGTTCTCGATGATGAGCTTGACAGTGGTGACGGGACGGGTTTGACCTAGACGGTGAATGCGGTCGACGGCTTGATTCTCGACGGCGGGGTTCCTACGAAAAGGTCAGCAAAGGAGGGGACATAAATGGGGAAGACGCACCAGTAGGGGTCCATGAGGTAAACGCGAGAAGCGGCAGTAAGGTTGAGACCCACACCACCAGCCTTCAGACTGACGAGCAGGACCTCGCAGCCAGGGTCGTACTTCAACGCATCCATGGCGCGCGTACGATCGTCGCGCTTCATGGTACCGTCGAGACGGTCGTAGCGGATGCCAGCGACATCTAATGCCTCCTCAATCTTGTCAAGCATCGTCGTCCACTGCGAGCTGCGAAGATCGTCAGCATCACGCACATATCCTAGCGGAGAAACTACTCACAACACCACCGTCTTCGTCACACCCTCATCGATCTCATTCCCCTGCCCGTCCGTCATCCGCACCTCAATCGACTCCGGGTCGTAGTTCGCCGAGTGCGGGTTCGCCCGCGAGAACATGATGAGGTCGCCCATCAACGCGCGCACCTTCGTCGATGGCCTAAAGTTCGCCAAGTTCGACCCCTTCTGCCTCCGCTCGCGCCTGCCCGTCTTCTTCTTCGCCGCCATCGCCGCCTCGCCGCACTCCACCTTTACCTCGACGGCGTCCCCGGGGGACAGACACGTCTGACACACCGAGCACACGCGGCGCGTGTCGGGCGGGACGCTCGGCCAGCCGGGGCAGACGGAGTGCTTGTAGCACTCGATGCAGAAGAGGTGCTGGCAGCGTGTGACAATGGGCCGCGCGGACGTGGGGCTGCTGGCGCGCGTCGGGCCACGGGAGCTGCCTGCCGGGTTCTTAGGCTTGCGGCCCCGCTTAGCGGGCGGCGGGTTGTCGCAGTCGAAGCCCTCGGTGTTCTCGCTAGCCTTGCAAAGCTCGTAGCCACACTCCACGCACTGCGTCGTCGACGCCTCGCGGAAGAGCGTGAACACGGCCATCGCGCGGTCGAAGGTGAGACCGTCCCTCATGATCTCGGCGACGAGGTTCTCGTACGACGCGGGGCAAATCTGCGCGGCGGCCTCCTTGTCCTGCACGAGCTCGAAGTGGTCGCAGATCTGGCGGAGGCGGAGGATCTTCTGCAGGATGCCAACGTAGTTCTTCATGACCTCGTTGTTGTCCGACATCTCGTTGAACTCGGCCTTCGACGACTGGAAGAACTCGTCGTAGATGGTCTGCTCCTGCTCGTCGAACTTGAGGTAGCGCAGCTCGTCGCGGCGAGGTGGCAGGTTGAGGATCTTTCGGCCGTCGTCGGCCTTCGTCTCCTTCGTGCGGCGCAAGGTAATGCACTTCATGATCGTCTGCAGGCGGGCGATACCAATGGGCTGAGCGAACTTGACGGGGCTGCCGACCATGTCCGTCCAGACATTCTTGTCGTCCAGAGGCTCAAGGCGCAAAAACTTGATGAGCGCATACACGTCGTCCAATTTGTTCTGCACGGGCGTTCCCGTCAAGCACAACCGACGGTCGGCCATAAGGTCGCAGCAGGCACGGCTGGCAACGGTGCTGGTCTCCTTGATGCAGCTAAAATCATGAGCAAGCGAAATAGACGCATACAACTAGATTTACTCACTGCGCCTCGTCAAGAACGACACGGAACCAATGAATGCTCTGTAGCGCGCTGGGCTGCTCCGCCGTACCGCAGGGCTTCTTACGCTTCATACCTGCCCTCTGCTTGGGCAGCCTGAGCGTAGGATTGCCGCGCTCATCGTACTCAACACCGCCGCTGTCGTTGTCGCTATCCTCGTCGCACTCCGCCTCTTGATTCGCGATGCTCTTCGACTGCTTCGAGAATTCCGTAGCGAGGGTCGCGTACGTCGTGATGACCGCGTCGAAGTCGGCCAAGAATGCGGGGTCCGGACGACGCGCATTGCCGTGGTACACGTACACCTTGAACGGTCCGCCGGGCTGGTACGGAGAGACGGAATGGTCTGACGGTGTGCCGGGCGCGGACTGGATGGACATGGAGGAAAAGGCGATGGGCACGCAGGTCCCGCTTGCACCGCCAGTCACGCGGACTTCGCCCCGCCAATGCTCCTTGAACTGATCCTCCCAGTTGGACACGGTCGACAGCGGGCAGATGATGAGTGTCGCGCGACTCTTCGCCTTGATGCGGCAACACCTCGCGTAGTCGGCTTGCTGGCGCTCGGTCAAGCGCTGCTGCTTCGCCTTCTCCTTCGCGGATATGCCACCGTACTGCGTAGGCATGCCCCAGACAGAGCCCGCAAACTGCGAGCCGTCGTAATCGTCTGCGCCGTTGCTACCTGGCGGAGCAGGAGCGCGTTCCAGGGGAGTATTCGCGAAAGCATGAGCAGACTTCAGAGTGTTCGCGATGAGTGAGACGCAAGTGATCGTCTTGCCTAGACCCATCTGATAATTCTGTCAGACGAATGTACGCGTTCAGAAAAAGAGTACGAACATCATCGGCCAGAATGGCGCTCTTAGCCTCATGTGGTTCTTCGTTGACGATCTTGTTCGTGACAGCATGGAACCAGCTCTTCTGCAGAGTATGCACATTGGTGCGCAATTGCCACAAAGACGAATAGTTCCCGTCCTCGCATGTAATCTCGCGCTCGCGTTGGAGGAGGAAGGTCAACGCCTGCTTCTGGTGAGGGTAGAGGGTGGTCGCGACTTCTTGGGCTGGAAGAACACCATTGTATAAGCGATAACCATAGATGAGTAAGTGATCGGGTACTTACCGGGCTCCGTTTCGGGAAGATTATCTCCGCCCTGTAAGCTTTTGAAGAGCTCATCCACTTGGCTTCGCTGGACTTCGACGCTTTTTCCCGATACGGCCGGGGTACTCCATCGACCGCCGCCGCCACCATTGTACGGACGCTGTGCGTGTTGCGCGTAGAAGTTCGGGTTCATGGGATTGTCATGCGGATTGTAGTAATGCATGACGGAGAGGCGCGAGAGGTCGAAGGGGGCGGACATGTGACTGAGCCAGAGGCTGCATTGGCTGAAGTAGTTTCCCACCGCGGGTATGTTTCCCTTGGGTGTATGCACAAGAAGCTGGAGATCAAGGATGGGGGCCTGAAGAGAGTGAGATGGCGTCGCAATCGGGCTAGGGGAGCGGACTCACGAGGGTATTCATTCTTTTGACGAGCGCGTCAAGGCGAATGAGACCTTTACCAAGCATCGGACCGAGCGTCGTCGCGACCTTCTGTTCGACCAAGCCAAAGTCCGTGCCTCCGGTCGTTTGCCCAGAAGCTGTTCGATGGCCGGGCTCCTTGATGTGTATAGTCTCCTTGTGTTCCGCGTGGGGAGCTCGCTCGTACTGCAGTCGCACCGGCACCCATTCCGGTTCGCCTTCTTGCGGCTGTGTATATGGCGTGGGGTACAGGATGAGGGCCTTCACAGCTAGCTGGCCTATGCAAACCGGTGTCTTTGGTGGCAAAGAATCCGGCAGCTTGTTGTTGACAGCACGCGCAAGGGGTGGGGGAGAGGGCGAGCTGGTGAGGTCGATGATGGAGTTCCCGTTGGGGCGTGATGCTGGGGCGATCGGGCGAAGGGAGGACGAGGACGCCTGACGCTGGTATGACTGAGGCGCATACGGCGAGTGGTATGCAGGCTGCTCGTTGGGGACGAATGCGGACTGCTGCATGATGGGCGCAGGCGCATGTGGGGTGGCAAAGTGGGAGGAAGACGCGAAAGGCGACATGGCGAACTGCGAAGATTGCGGTCCATTGTTCTGCCGCTGCACGCCGGCCGCCATGGGGCCGCGGGAGAACGCGCCCGGGGGCGGCGCGCCATCTGTTGCCTGTCGCCTCGTCGGGCTGGGTGCGGG
>JAMQCK010000624.1:0-18825 GCA_024196135.1 Pleurotus ostreatus/Saccharomyces cerevisiae fusant | reverse complement strand
CTTCGCATTCTCCCTCAGAATCGCATTCAGGTCCTCCCGCTTCGCGCAGCTCGCGTACTTGAAGCTCGCCGCGAGCGCGTCCAGCTCCTCGAGGCTCTTCCCCACAAAGTGGTCCGCCCACTCCTGCACCATGAACTCCGCGACGAGGATGTTGCGCGCGAGGCGCGTGACGCGGCTCTCGAGCTTCCAGACGGGGTGCGGGTACAGGTTCTGGTACTTCTCCGGGATCTCGTCCTTGATGTGCTGCACGAGCGGGTCGTAGAACTGGTGGACGGCGCTGTCGTCGGAGCCCCAGGCGTCGACGGCGAGGCGCTGCTTCTTGGCGAGGAAGTCCTTGAAGAGCGTCATGTACGGCGTCGAGAGGTCGGTGTAGATCATGCCCTGGTAGCCGATGTCCTTGTACAGCCAGATCGTCCAGCTCAGGCGGTCCTGCAGAGTCGTTAGTCACAACCACATACGGCCAGATCCCACACATACCTTGTTATACAACTGCAACTGATCCTTCAACACCTGATACCGCCTCGCATTAATCGCATCCGTCTCCTCCCCATCATACTGCCGCCTCGCATACACCGGCCCGAACTCCCCATTCCACACACACAACCCCCGCTCGTCCATCCACTGCCGCTTCTTCTCATACGACCGCTTCATCCTGTGCTTCTGCAGGTCCGTCCCCGCGTACTCCTCCATCCGCGGGAACCCGAACAGCGAGTAGTCGTGGATCGCGTACGCGGTGTTGTCCCACCCCTTCTGCGCCTCGCCGAAGTGCGAGAAGTCGGAGGCGAAGGTGTTCCCGTCGAAAAAGAGCGCGTGGTCGGGGTCGACGGCGCGGATGGCGGCGTGGACGCGGTTGTAGAAGTCGATGAGGCGCGTCTGTTTGGGGTCCGTGGGCTCATTGAGGGGGTTGTAGCTGGGTGAGGTGGGGTGAGCGAGATGAGAAAAGGCAAGGAAAGGATGAGAACGTACCCAGCAATCCACTTGTTTCCCTTGTAATGCTCTGCGAGCTTCTCCCAGAGCCAAATTACGCGGTCCTGGTGGTCCTTGTGGTTCCAGACTGAAGCCATGTCAACGCTACCCATCAACGGCGTCTGACTCGCACCGCAACTCACAGTTCGCAATATGTCCCCCATGGTCCGAGTGCCAGTCCGTGTTCTGCCCACCAGGCGCAGTGTGAAGATCGAGGATCGTGTAGATGCCGTGCTTCGAGCAGATGTCGATGACGCGGTCGAGGTGCTTGAAGCCGGACTCCTTTAGCACGCGCGGGTTCATGTCGTCTGAGAGGGGGGTTAGCGGGATTGGCTGAATCGAAAATAAGGAAGCCGACCTTCAAAGTGCCGATAGTTAAACGGCAAGCGGATGCAATTCAGTCCCAGGCTCTTGAAGAACGCCGCGTCCTCGTCTTGGAAGAAGTATTCGAGGAACTGGGAAGGACGATTAGCGTCAGGCAAGCTGGTAGCAGTGGGCGTCTGGTGTTGCGCACCTTGTCAAAGAAGAACTCCGCCTTCTCGGCTCCAATCGTCTCCGTGAGCGCGTCGCGGATGGCAGCCTCGGTCGCGGGATAGCCGGTGATGAAGTTCTCCATGCTGGGCGAGAGAAGTGTCAGCGTTGGGTCGAGATGGACGCCAGTGGGGATAAGGAGGTGGAGTAGAGGAGGCTGGATGGTCGGAAGAAACGATACGATATGCGTGGAGGGGCCATACAGTGGATAGAAGGAGCGTGAGGGAGTGCCAGATGTGATGAGGGTAGAGCAGCGGTATACAAAGACAGCCACTCACTTCATCCACCCGCCCAGTCCCGCGCCGCGCAGGATAACCTCCTGCCCCTGCTCGTCGACGATCTTAGTTCCAGAGACCTTGAGGAGCGACATCGTTCCCTAGTAATAGTTGTGTTGGTTCGGTAAATTTGCTAGACGGGTCCTTGTGAGTAACCCGTGAGGAGGTGAGGTACAGAAGCGAGCGCTAGGGGAAGCTGGTGCTTTTATACGCTGGCAAAGAGGCCGAATAGTGAGCAGGTGGTACTGACATTGGTCTGCCGCGAGCCCGACGTTTCTCCGCATACGAGCCAAGCGCGGCCTCATAACCAATCTGGGGAAGGTATATTGCCGATCGATGGGGGTAGCGGGGTCTGGAGAAGGCCCGAGGGTGAATCTGGAGAAGGGCCGGAGGGAGAGAGGGGAAGTGGGGAATCCGGGGGCCGGAGACCAGGGGTGCGCTTTTTGCTGAAGGGAGTACCATACTCTTGCTTTGCAGTTCACTTGTGAGCAGAAAAGGAAGTGAGACACTATGTGCGGACGTTGTTTCTACTATCGCCGTGATGAGGTCGTCTCGTGAGGCCTGAAGGGAGTGTATTCATGACGGGCAGCCCAGCGGAGGCGCGGGGAACCAGGGGGCACTTGAACGGGCGTCGGGCCGTACTCGAGGAACGTCAGATGATGTCTATCGCAGGCGTAGATCCTGAATGTTACATCCGAGTCGATTCAGGGCGTGAACCTCGGGGATAAGGCCGCCTCTGTTATACATTTGCAAGTACAATGGCATCTGCGATTATTTTGTTCAGCCAAAAAGTCCGACAGGACGCGCTGCTGGGCACGCACCTCTAGAATACAACTACAGGCAGACCTCCCCGGTCTCATGGACAAGTTCGGCGGTATCTCAGAATTCGTCCCGCTGAGCGCGCTGCCTGGGCTCCGCCTGGACGTCGATATGCATCACGCCGTCCGTGCCCTTGAGTCTGTTCGCGATCTCATCCGACCATTGCTCTTTCGGCACGGCATACAGCTGCACGTCGCGCAGCTGGCCCACTGGGCCGACGTGGTTCAGGGAGTTCGCTAAGCCCGCAGAGGAGGGAAGAGAGGAGGGCTCAATGGATGACGCCAGCGTCAGGGCAACGTATACATTCGCAGCGAAATTGAGAGCCTGCATGGTTGAGGGAGAGCTGATCGTCGCGCTCGACATCACGAACAATGGCCGGACTGCGTCCGGCGATCCTTCCCACGCTCCGCTCGACGCGGGCCGTAGTTCCGGTCCTCCAACTTCTTCTGACCACTTCGCCGTTCTCGCACCTACTTCACTGCTCGCTGCGAAGATGACAGACGCCAGTGACCCCCTTCTCGCCCTCCGAGAGGCTATCAAGTCGAAGTTTCCCATCACCTTCAGCAAAGACGGCGCAACAGTGCCTTCCCTCGCCTCTGCTACCCACATTCACCTCTCCCCATCCCTCACCCTCCCCCGCTCAACACCGACGCGATGGAAGAAGACTGGGAATGAGACGTACACGCTCGACGCGCTGTACCTGGTGCACCAACTGCAGGGCGCATCCGGTGGCGAGTACATGAAGCAAGCGCGCGAGAACGGCATGACTGTGGGCATGGTCAGCATCACGGAGCGGAAAGCCGTGCTGGACTACTTGGAGGGACGGATAGATGACCATCCGAGCATCATACATAGTATGTGATGTGCATATACCCGCGCATGCGTCCTGACAGCCATCGAAAGAGGACGCAGGCAAGGGCGAAGGATCTGCAGCGTCTGGCGCTACAACATCACCCCAAAAGAGGCGACACTACGTCCCGGATGCAAAAGACGTGCAGATTGTCAAGCGCATGCGGCAGAATGAGGTAGAGCTCGAAGACCGAAGCACTGTTCTGCGCGGACAGAAGCTGAACGTGCGTGTGGCTTTGTTCCCTATACCTGGCTTCTCATGACACCCTTTCAGGACTTCACCAACCTGCGCAATATCTATGCTGAGAAGCTCAAGAAGCTCAAGGACTCCAGCAAGACCGGCGCAGCCGCACCTGCACCCGCTGTAGGATTAGAACCCAAAGCCCGCGTCCACGGCGCGCCCATCATCCTTGTCTCCTCTTCCCCCACCGCGCTCATCACCATGTACAACGTCCAGCGCTTCCTGGGCGAGGCCGTCTTCGAGACCTCGCAAGAGGCGCGTCAGAAGGCGGGCAACAGCCGCCCGCCGGAGTTGATTCATATCTATCGCAAGGTGGATGTGCCGAGTAGTGAGTGTTGTTTTCATGTGTACAATTATCCCTCTCTTCTTGGAACATTTTTGCTTCCCCTTCTTTCTCTCTCCTTCCCTTGTCTTATACAGAGCTTATGCTTAACCCCTTCCCTCAGACGATGGCACGACGGCGATGCGACAAGCGACACGACGATATGCAGTGTACGACAACGCGGAGAAGATGCCCCCAGACGGCTGGGATCGGTGAGTGATGGTCTTTCTTTGCCGTTGCACCACATCTGACTGTCCCAACTTTGCTTAGTGTCGTCTGCGTCCTCACCACCGGCCAAGCCTGGCAGTTCCGGCCATATAAGTGGAGCGAGCCGAGGACGTTGTTCCATCATGGTGCGCGCTCTCTCTCTTTCCGCGTCGTTTAGCCCACGCTAACGCCCTCGCTTCCAGTCAAAGGCATGCACGTCAGCTGGGCGAACGACCCTCCGAACCCAAAGATATCGGACTGGAATGTGACGGAGATCAAGGTGTGTAGTAAATTTTCCCTGTCAACCTTCATCGTCCAGACTTGCGGGCTTGTTTATTACTTTCCTTTTACGAAGCCATGTTCCCATTCACCGCTTCTCAATGCATTACTTACTTCTCCCTTCAGATCGACAAGCACAGACGACACGTCGACAAGTCCACTGTCGCACACTTCTGGCGCGTTCTTGATAGCTGGATGGGCATGAACAAGCCGGCGCTAATGAGGACGCAATAGACGAGGTTTTGGGACTGCATATGTCGTTGTTCGAGCTGTCGATCGCCATCTCATGCTCATCCTCTCCATCTGACGCTTGTGTTGGCTTTTTCTGTGCATTATCTCCCTAGTATATACTGTACTGACTTCCCATTCCATGATGTGCTAGCCGATCCCATCCTTGCGCAAGTGGCAAGCATCGAAATCACAACCTAAACAGCGCCTCCCTCCCCTCCTCCTTCCCCCTCTCCCGATTCCTCTCCTCCACCCCCCGATTCCTCTCCTCCACCCCCCGGTTCATCCGCCCATACGCCACATGCAGCCCCACGCACATCACGCTCACCATCAACAGCAGCGCCGCGTTCGTCCAGTGGCCCGTCGGGTACCCCCGCGCGGCCTCGTCCGCCTTGTATATCCACACGCCGAGGATCTGGCCGGGCGCGCCGAAGGAGATGTTCATGGCGACGGCGAGGCCGGTGGCGGAGGTGGAGGGCGCGAGGACGGTCGCAGAGGTGGAGGGCGCGAGGCCGGTGCGGGTGGCGGCGCGGGCGTTGGCGGAGAGCCAGCCGAGGAGGGGCGGGATGCAGGCGAAGGCGCCGGAGCAGGCGATGATGAGGGCGCCGTAGCGGGACTGTCGCGTGAGGGCGTCAGGTGCTGAACGATGAGAAAGGTCAAGGATGCGAGCCTACCTTGTAGTCGTCGGCGGGCAGGGCGCCGGAGACGATGAAGCCTATGGCGCCAATGAAGGCGAAGGCGGCGGAGAAGAGGCCGCGGCTGTGAAGGGCCCTGTCAGTACTCATACCGGGATGTCAGAAACCAAGCTCCTCACCGATTCGTCTTGTCTGCCCCGTACGCAACAGCTACTTGCACGACATACGCGACCGCGTACGGAGGCACGGTGAACAGCTGTGCGTTCAGCGACGTATACCCCAAACCGGACACGATGGTCGGCGCAAACAGCGACATGCTAGAGAATGGCGCAGAGATTCCGAAGTAAATCTACAAACAGCATGAGCACCGCTCTCCTGTTTCTGCCTCATCGCACGTACCACATAATGCGTCCACAACCTCGCACTGAACACCGTATCCCTCACATCCGCCCAGGTCAGCCCACTGCTGCTCGCCTTCGAGCCGCCCGCGCTCAGCCGCTCCACCGCTCTCTCCCTCTCCCCCTCCGTCAGCCACCGCGCCGTCTCCGGATAATCTGGCAACAAGAACAAAATCGGCACCGCCAGCCCCGCCGATGGTACGCCCTCCAGTATGAACAACCACCTCCACGCCGACAGGCCGTGCAGGTAATCCATATGCGAGACGCCATACGCGATGGCACCGCCGAAAGCGCCAGCGAGGGTCGCAGAAGCGAGGATAAGGGCGACGCGGAGGGAGCGCTCTTCGGGGCGGTACCAGAAGGTGAGGTAGTAGACGAGGCCGGGGAAGAGGCCGGCTTCGAAGATGCCGAGGAGCAGGCGCACGACGGCGAGGGAGGCGTAACTTTGCACGCCGCCGAGGCCTATTGTTACGGAGCCCCAGGCGAACATGAGGAAGGCTATCCATCTCTGGGTGAAAGTTAGCTCTTGGTGACCCTCGTTTGGAGCTTTGAGTACTTACTGAAGGCCTCAATTTCTTCAGTAAAATATTAGACGGTACCTCAAATAAGCCGTAGGCGAGGAAGAAGATCATGAGGGAGATCCTGTGAGTCGGTCAGACTGGTGAGGTGGCCTTCTGGTGGGGTCAGGCTCACGTATACTCGTAGCTCGTCAACGGCAGTTCGGTCATCAGGTCATGTCCTGCTTCCTTGTTCATGATCTTTGCGTTCCCTGGCCATGAGCATCAGCGCACCTTCCACGCCCAGATAGCATAGAACACACCGATATTCGACCGATCCAGGTTACATAGCAGGTATATGAACGCGGAGAGGGGGACGATGCGGAGGTCAGTCTTGCGTAGCAGCCGTCTGTCTTCCGGGGTATCGAAGTAGGTATCATCCTGGGCATCCTGGGGACGTCGCTTCAGATACTTGGGAGGGGGGATGGTGAAGGCTACTCACCGTGCTTGAGGCTACCTCCGAGGTCAACTCCTGGGGCGGCTGCTTCTCATAGTCCTTCACGTCCATCGTAGTCGACTCGGTGTTCCTCTCAGCGCTAGCGAGTTCCTTCCTGTCTGCTTGCGTCTTCTGATACACCCTCACAGGAACTTGCAACTGGCAGAGTCGCGCGCGGTGGACGCAAGAGCCAACCTTAGCAGCGTATCCCCAATTCGAAAATGACCTCGCATCGTATCATTTGTGCGGTCAGCCCTGTCAGGTCCTCCTCGTTGCCCGGACAAGCAGGAGATCAAAAGGTCAGAAGGGAGTCGACCCCACATGTTTGCCGACCTTCCAACGAATTGCGGAGGCCGCATCTCATCATATGGCCACGCGAAGCGGACCGGAGGCAAAAGTGGACCCACAACGTTTGGGGAGGGATGTGGCGGTAAGTCTGTAGCCATCCGAACTCGTATAAAACTGGCGTGAGTCATGCCGAAAGGTTCTGAGGTATAGTATGATGAGCAGTAAGTAGATCAGGGTATCCTCCAGATCGCAATACCCGCCCTGTCCGCATCGACCTCCTTCTTGGCTTCCTTGCTATCGCCAGTCCGGATTGCAGCTGCGACCAGCAGCGCGATGGCATCCTTGAACGCCTTCTTCTTCTGCTCTTCTTCCTGGACTTCCGCCACCTCCACTCGACTCCAATCAATGCAGAAGTCCATGTACTCGTACAGCACGTCGACAACGCCCCGGAACTTGTCTCCTTTCTGCTTTGCCTTGTCGCTCGAGCCTTCCTCCCCCTCCGCTGGCAATGGTATCTTCCACAGTTGCTCCAGCGTCAAGGTGTTCCATGCCACCAGTGGTGCACCGACCTTCGCCGGAACGACGATCGCTGGGCATCCGTTGAACAAGACGTACTTGATCACCGACTCGCTAGGCCGGGCACTCGAGGACCAGATTGACCGGAAGGGTTTCAGGCCCAAGGCCACCATCACCAGGCGCCGTGGTGGAAGAGGCGCCTCGGGAACAGCCAGCGCTGGCTCTGGCGATGGAGTGCGCGAGCGCGAGAAGACCGAGGACAAGGACGGGATATTCTTTGGCATCGAGAGGAAGTCGTGCTTCTCTGCCGGCTTCTCTTCTTCCCCCACAGGTGGCGGAGGTTCGCAAAACTTGATCTCCAGCGCAGACTGGGTGAGAAGGGCTTGTCCGACTTGGTAATCGCCTACAAAGCACTCAGCAATTTGTGTGGCAGCCCTTGCAGTTGTACTCACCGTTCAAGAAAGGCCCATGACAGAAAACCACGTCAGGCTTCATCGTCCTCGGGATCGCAGGTCTCCGTCCGCTCGCAAACAAATAGGGCGAGAACCACCCCTTCTCCACCGCCAAATAATCCAACACCGAAGCAAACAGCGACGGATCCCTGTAAGCCGCAATCAGCACCCCATTCCTCTTGCACCATCCTGCCACCACAGCCTAAAAACCAACCCACTCACTCATGCACACTACTCCTAAAAAACCCCAGCGCCGCATCATCCCTCGTATGCTTATACCGCAGCGTGATCGTCAGCACCTGCACCCCCGTCGTCTCCAGAATCCCCGCGTGCAGCGGGATCAGCAGCTTCGCCGTCTTGTCGAAGACGAGGTCGTTCGCGAGGCTGGTGGCGCCCTTGAAGCCGGCCTCCATGCTGAGCTCGACGAGGATGCTGTCGCCGACGGTGCTGACGATCATGTCTGCGAGCGGCCCGTGCATGACGGGCGCGGCGATGGCGGCGGTGCCGCCCTTGGGAGGAGTTAGTATGGGGGTGGAGGAGATGGTATTATGGGGAGAAGTGAGAGTGAGATGCCAACTCACCGTAGCAGCGATGACGCCGTGCACTGCGAGATCTCGAAAGCGGATGCATGGGAGCAAGAGAGGCGACGAGTCTCCCCACTAGTGCCACAGACATGATTAGTTAGTATTATAGGAGACCGTTGGCGATCTTACCGGCGACAAGCAGACCACGGATGTTCCCGCGGCCCTGAAGGACTCGTAGGACGACATGACGATGCGTCCTGTCATGGACTATTGTGGCATTGAGATTAGTATGATGATCACACCTTACTTCTGAAGAACCTCAACACTCACCCCAACAAGCTTCCGCATAATCCAAGGGGCCTGACGCTCCTTTTCCGCCTCCAGATTGGGGACAGAAGATGGATCGATGGGTCCCAATGTAGATACTTCGACCATCGCAGCAAAAGCGGGTGATGTTCAGCAAGCAAGAGTGGCCGGTAGGAGTCAGCGAGCCGATAGATGTTGAAAACCAGCACGAGTAGACGACGGGCAGTGGCCACAGACAGTCAAAGACGATGAGAGAAGAGAACAAGCTATGAATAGCTACAATCAGGTCCATAGCACCCTATGAAAGGGGCGCTATAGTTGTCATGGCAGCTGCGTGTGATGCATTGAGCTATGTTTGTGGTGAGTGGCGCTGGGTCTTTGAGATCTCCGGATGGAGTTTATGGGGGGCGTTAGCAGGAATGGGCAGGTCAGACTTGAACGAACAAAGGCAGCGCAGCATCGTTGTTGTACCACTTTGTCCTGCATCGTTCGGCCGGCCGAAGCCCTGAGGCCAGGCTACAGTGAAGTGCACGAGTGGAGCTTGAATAGCAAGCACGATAGTGCGTAAAACATTCTCAGTCCTTACAGATACGATGGAGGAAATAGCTACCGCCTGTCGACCATGAAGCAGCGAGTGACTTTCCACGCGTGCGTTTCAGAACATGAACGCGTATGCCGAGGTAGGCATAAACCTGGAGGAAATGCTTGTCAAGATCGCGGCAGGGCAGTCGAGCAAATTCCTCGCACATAAATGTCTTCACTATGTTCCGCCGCTCTGCACAATACAGGATGCCACTCCGGACCTCCCGTCAGTGGCTTCGAAGCCACCATGATTGACCCATGCTTCATAGTGAGGACGACCCAGCGGAAGAGATAGTCATTGACTTATATACACATCAGTACACGGAGAAGTCCACCACGCAGTGCGACTCACGAGTAGTATCGAACGAATTGTTGTCGACGACGACCAAATCAGCGGAAGATACCCACGTCGGCAGCAGGTTGGCTGAGTAAACGCATGCATTCTCGAAGATCGTCCGCCCTATTTCTTGCTGCGTGCGTTCGCACTGCAGGCGAGCAGAGTAGGAAAGTTCGATGGATGCAGAGTAGAGCTGGGGGTCGAGCTCGATACCGTACGCCTGACAACCAGTTTGGAAGGCCGCGTGGATGACAGCACCGCCCATGCCCGAACCCAAGTGCACGAAGGTGGATCCTTCCGTAAGGGCTAGTTCCACGAGTAAATCCTGGAGGAAAGGAGGGCAAAGATGGCGACAACGCTCTAGCACATCTTCATCTTGAGCGGAAGGTTTCGTGTGCTCGGCGATCTGGCGGCTGGAATGCCTCGCTACCACGCAATTCTTTCTGACCTGGAGGAAAGTTAGAAACCAATACGCGCTTCAGGAAGAGACGAGTATGTTACCTCTCGCGCCCGAGGACGTTCCCACTTGAGGCCCTTCTTCTCAGCACGCCGTTGCATCACCCTAGACATGGATCAAGAACAAGCTTCGTAGATCGGGGCAACGAATTCTGCATCGCAAACCTACCGAATCGCGTTTTCTCGAGCCCGGTTGAGGGGATTTTGGCGCCATTTACGAGACCTCTCCGTGGATGAGAGGCAACGCTCTGTCGAACGGAATGCGCGTGAACCGTGCATTTCTAACCGGGGAGCGTCAGAGCCGGGTCAAAGAGCGGAGCACACGCTGGCATCGTGGCGCGAATGATGGTTAGAGCAGACCACATTTCCAAACCCCTGGCAGATTATTCTCACGTCCCGTCACTTGCCTTATTGGGACACAATGGCCATCGTGTGTTTGTCGTTTGCTCTCCATACGGACGATAAGTCGCCTCGGACGCCACAAAGTTACCTAGATGGTCAGCGCACAAAGCGAACTATCGGATCAATAGCCATGGACATGCAAGTACTGTCATGAAGTGCGATTCTTGGGGCTTTGAGGACAAATATGGAATGCAGAGGCGCCGCCAAGTGTTCGTGGTCTCGAATTGTCTGCTATGACTTACGGCGGCTAAAGGAGTCGATTGGATTGATCTCCAAATAGACATCGTCCCGTACAGGAGGCATTTCAACCCTTCCGGGGGCTGAAGCGCGAGAAGAGGCGTATCTCAGCGGAATAGACGTGATTCACCCAACCTTGATACTGCGCGCTGGCGATGAGTTGCAGCACCTTCCCAGCCTGTACTTGTTGGAGCCATTCCCGAAGCTCAGAGTCTGGTGTATCGAGACTCCAGGTATTTGTGTGCAGTCGCCGATCGCTTGACGCGTGGATGTTCTGCTGGATGAGGCGACGGGCGTCCGAGCCTCTGACCCCGGCTTCGAACCAGGTGCTGCTACGACGGTACGTCCCATGGTCGTTTTCGTAGTCGCTCCAGCCTGATGCACTTCAGCGTAATGGCAAGTAAATAAAGACTCAACGCAGACATACCTTGATCATGCGAGACCGTAACAAAGGTCAAAGAGCGTAGCGGTGCATTGGGGACCTCGAGCTCGACATAGACGTAGTTGTGCGTGCGACTATCCACGGCGACCTTCTGTGCTCGCGAAGCACTCGAGCAGCTCCAGAGCTCAGCAAGGTCGAGAATGTCGAGGACGAGCTCTTTGGGAACGCCTCGTCGCCGAAGAGTGTCATACACCTCCTGCAGACCGGCATGCGACAATGGCTTTGAGCGCATCAAGCCGGAGACGACGGTCGGGTGCCACGGCTGCCCCCTGGCCCAGTCAAGGTCCTCGGCCGCGAAATGAAGCTGCGATAGGTCCGGTCCGTATTCCAGCAGACACTGCACGATCGTGGGCGAGCGCATCTCGAGAGCCATCTGTACGGCGTCCTTGCCGGAGTACGTGCGAGCATTGACGTTGCAGCCAATACCCAGAAGGAACTTCACCGTATCAAGGCCATCGCTCCTCACTGCTATATGGAGAGGGGTCTCCCCATAGGCATTGCTCGCCTCGCGATCCGCGCCACGCGCAAGCAACAGCCGAATGACCTCGATACGATCGCCCAGCGCAGCTGCACACTGCAGAACCGTGTCCTTGACCTCGTCGTACTGCCTATTGACGTCCGCGCCCCGCTCGAGTAGCAGTTGGAAGACCGCGAGGTGTCCGGGGTCGCGCGTCATGTGCTCTACGGCCGAGTAGAGCGCAGTGCGCGGTACCTCCTTGTCGCAGTCGCAGGCAGCGTTCACATCTGCGCCCATGTCCAGGAGAATGCGAGCCATCTCTGGCAGTCCATAGCGAGCTGCAGCCATCAAAGGAAAACCAACATACGGGTATTCCGACGTGATGAGGTTTGGGTGGTCGTGGAACATGCGCTCGGCAAGCCAGTTCTGCCTCGTCTTGATGGCGTACCACCAGGACGGCACGGGTAAGAGGAAGGATCCTGGCGGCTAACGATCCTTTATCCTCTGGTTCGCATAAGATGGATGCGTCCACCAGGCCTTGTCGTAGATCTCGAACGCCCGCTTGCTCGTGAATTGGCTGTCTGCGCCTTGCTCGTTCTGACGGAACGCAAGGCAGTGCGGACGCTTCTTCTCGCTGAAGAGCAGGTCGTCGATGGACGCGTAGACCTCGGCGTCGTATGCAGCTAGGTGCGCCACATGGTCGGCCCAGTGATGAGCGACGTAGTCGAACAGAGGGTGATTGCGCAGTCGCGTCATGTAGGACGGTTTGTCGTAGCAAGCTCCACCAGCGAAGTTGTCAAACGATATATAGGTCAGGCATTGCAAGGCGAGATCGCGGTGCAAGTCGACGAGCTGGACGGAGAAGTGGGAAAGCGTCGAAGTGGCGAGAGACGGTACGAGGAGGTATTCCTGAGCGTAATCAGTCATGGGAACGGCAATACGCGGGTAATAGGACATACAGTCGAAACTCTCATAATGGATCAGGTCTGAGCCTGGCCCAAATTATCCATTATGAGAATTTATTCATTCCAGCGGCGTCACACATGTGTGACATGTGGCGCGCAAGCGTGACAAGAGCCCAAATGGGGTCTCGTTTGCCCTGCCGCCCATCATTTATGGCCTTGTTGTAGTCTTTGCATGATCTATGTACAGCCTTGTGCGTATCTCTTATGGTTTTGCTGTGTCAGATCCCTGAAATTCTATTGTCCCTCCCCATAATCACTACCTTCTGCCGCCTGACTCAGGTGGCACCCCTAGTATTTTGGTGAATAATTGCCTCCCCAGCCGATCCATTATCCGTTATCCGCACTTTGCCGTTTTCCCCGCATACAAAGTGGGGTGCCGCTCATTTTCGCCCAGATTGTATCCATAATGAGATTTATTCATTGTGAGAAAATCCATTATGAGAATTTCGACTGTACCTGCACGGTGAAGTGCGATAGATTCACAACATCCTTCGCATTGTCGTAGCTCACGAGCGACGAGCAGGTATGTAGCACGTCCATCGGGTCAAAGACGCCCAGATCCTCGTTCAAGGCGTCTTGGCCGACTTCGATCATGACGGCTTCTTGAATTTCGTTGAGTCGAATGGGTCGCTGAGCACCAACAAGCCATCGAAGCGTTCGTTGAGCAATGCGCGCCATGTCAGTACCCTGACGGTCGATGGCTTGCAGGATCCGTTCGTAGGTCTCGTATAGCGTCTTCGGAAGGTTATTGAGAGCCTGATTAACCGCTTGCCGAGTTCGACATGTAGCAAGGAAGTCGAGCTGGCATTCCACCCATCGGAACCTTGAGCAATCCGTCAGGTGAGGTAGTAGTCGGTAGTCTGATTCTCGACTTACATGCAATCCGCCTTCGATAGGAGGGCGACCTCAATCTCCTTCTTGATATTCGCTGGGAGACGAGAAAGGCCGGGTGTGGTGGCCAACGAGCGTACGACGTGCTCCCGAATGTCCGCATTGACAAGGTCTTTTTCGTCCGTTAAAGATATCGTCGGCACATCTTGAAGGAGTTCGTATATGGCACGCTCATTGCGACTCGTGACGAAAACATGAACACCGCTAAGTTCGGACAGGCGGATGAGGAAGCGTATGAGCTCAGCAGGTTCTTGGCATTCGTCGAGCGCGTCGATGATGAACATCTGCTTGGAATATAGGCGGACGGCGCGCTGGACGTAGCCGTAGACTTCGAGGGTAGAGCCGGGAGGTTCGCCCGACTTGACCTGATTAGCGATGCTACTAAGCTCGTCGTACCAGGTGGGAGGCGCATGCCGCAGAAGCTGCACAAACAGACTGCGAAGGATGGATACAACGGATGTGCTCGAAGGGTCGCCGAAGTCGCAGTAATGGTAGACCAGTTCCAGATACTGCCCTTGCCTGAGTGTATCAATGAGCGAAGACCTGTAGGGCGGTTCAGATCGTCAGACGAAAACAATGTTGCTGAGGACATACGCCTGTACGCTCTTCCCGCTACCGGCTGCAGAGCTTATTAAAGACTGGTCATAGGGGAAAGAGGAGAACACTGACGTATACCACTCAACCAAAGTATACCACTTCCACGCGTGCTCCATTGGCGGTAGGTATCATGAGCGAAGATCCAGTTGCATGTCCCTTCTTGACGCTTTTGCAGCGATATCGCGTGCTTCGAGCCGTTGTCGACCGGTTTGAGCCAGCTGATGATCTCGTCACGCAGCGAGTCTAACGAACGAACTCGTGAGCGCCGGCAACCAATTCGAAGTGTGGCTACGTACCGCGACGCCTGCTTTCCTCTTGCGATGCTCGCTGAGTGTCCGCTATCTCCTTCTCCATTCTCACACGAGCCTGTTCTTCCGCTATCATAAGCGAGATTTGGGCGATGTCTGCCAGTTGTTCGCTAGGGCAAGAGTCTCATTAGTGGAAGTCGAAGGGACGGAGGCCTGTGACGAACCTTGTGTTGATCGAGAAGGCGAGCATAAGATGGGCCTTATGACGCTCGAGCTCCTTGAGAAACTCTTCGATAGTGTGCTCCTTGAACGGCCACAAAAGCTTGCGCTTCAGACCCTGCCTCTTGATATCCGCGTCGAGCTCTCGCAGGAAGTTGTCCAGCAACTTCATGCACTCCTTGATCGGCCCGCCGTCTTCCCACAGTCGGAGCGCATTCATCCGCTTCTGCGTCTCCGGCGCAAACCCCTCCGCAAGGCTCTCGAAGTAGTACTTGACGTTCATGAGAGTGCCGCTGATGGAGGAGAGCTCGCGCCAGAGAGCGAGGCGCGCCTTGTCTGCGCCTTTCGCGGACGACGCATACTTGCAGAGGGCGACCGTGATCTTGCCCGCCATGTCGATGACGGCGAGGATGGTACCTGGGTCCATGAGCGAAGGGGAGAAGGAGAAGAAGAGGAGAGAGATGGGTTCTCTCGTACTATGTCAGACTCTTGACATAGGCGCTAATGCGGCTGTAAGCATGCAGCGACCATCAGCGCTGCATGAGAAAGCAGATACACACCTAGCAGCCGGTCCGGTAGGCCATTCAATAGTTGACGTTCGACGAGTCAACACTGACCGTCAATGACTCTTAGTGGTGTTGCAGTATCTGGGGGAGGATCCCTGAGTACGGTGAGCACTTCCTGATGCAACAGCAGCCATATATATGGACTCCATGCGTCTTGTAATCATTGTACGCGTCGATAACATTCAGTATCGACGAGAGCCGAAGGGGCTTCATCACGACGTGACCCAACTCTTTGCAATGTCCGCAACAGCTTGAATGTTGGTCGAATGTGGGCGGTTGAAGGAAGCTATGGATTGGCCGACCAGCAGGAACGGCGTATGGTCGGGGTCAAGAAGCGAACCCAGGCGAGACAGGAAAGAGTCGAAGGTGGCGTGAGAAACTGCTGTCGATTTTGTGGCGCTATGGAAGTTCGCTCGCTCAGGGCTTTCGCTTTAGGGAAACGTGTTCAGCCGCCTATCCACCTTGCACGACACGACCGCCATTGAACAACGTTCACTCGTAGCATGCATCGCAACAATAATCGTACATAAGGAGCGCGTTGAAGCACCAGTTACATTGTATACGCCTTCTCTCCCTCCTTCCCCCTCTCCCTGGCCCGCCGCTCAAGGCGCTCCGCGCCCCAAGCAACGAGCGCCTCCTACCGGGAAGGGCGCTCCCTCGACCAAGTTACATCCACAGAATCATCACCGGCGTCCATACTCGCGCGCACAACATAGTTAAATATGTCTCTGGGTCCAGGACGTTGAAGATCCTATGCTTTTGGCGAGGGCTCGTTGAGGCCGTCGTTGGTGGATCGCGATCCCGCGCCTAGTAGCGGTAGTGCGACGGCTTGTACGGGCCGTTGACCGGGATGTCGAGGTACTTGGACTGCTCGTCGGAGAGCTTCGTGAGCTTGACGTTAAGCTGCGCGAGGTGGGCGCGCGCGACCTCCTCGTCGAGCTCCTTCGGGAGCATGTGCACGCCGAGGGGGAACTTCTCCGGGGTGGTCCAGAGTGCGATCTGCGCGAGCGTCTGGTTGGAGAAGGAGCAGGACATGACGAAGGACGGGTGGCCGGTGGCACAGCCGAGGTTGACGAGACGGCCCTCAGCAAGGAGGATGATGTGGCGGCCGTTCTTCATGGTGAAGCGGTCAACCTGGGGCTTGACGTTGGACACCGAGGCGGCGTTGGCCTTGAGCCAGGCAACGTCGATCTCGACGTCGAAGTGGCCGATGCTAGAGACGACATAAGCAAGGATCCGAGAGCTGCGAAGACAGAGCCTACTTGGAGACGATAGCATCCTCCGGCATGACCTCGAAGTGCTTGCCAGTGATGATGTCGCGGTTACCGGTGGTGGTGACGAAGACGTTGCCGCGGGGCGCAGCCTCCTCCATGGTCGTGACCTCGTACCCAGCCATCGCAGCCTGGAGGGCGTTGATGGGGTCGATCTCCGTGATGATGACGCGCGCGCCATAGGAGCGGAGGGACTCAGCGCACTAAAACGACTGTCAGTTCAGTTCCCGGACACTGCATGCCAAAGACACTTACGCCCTTGCCGACATCACCGAAGCCAGCGACAACGGCGACCTTGCCCGCAAGCATGACATCGGTGGCACGCTTGATGCCATCGACGAGGGACTCGCGGCAGCCGTACAGGTTGTCGAACTTGGACTTCGTGACAGAGTCGTTGACGTTGATGGCGGGGACCTTGAGCTTGCCATCACGGAACGCCTTGTACAGGTGGTGAACACCGGTAGTGGTCTCCTCAGAGATACCGCGGATGTCTGTCAATTCCGATTAGTACGCTTGAAGATATCTATAGCCGCATACGTACCCTTAAGGTACTGGGGGTACTTCTCGTGCACCATCGAGGTCAAGTCGCCACCATCGTCGAGGATCATGTTCAGGGCCTTGCCGTCCTTGAAGCCAGCGATGGTCTGGTCGATGCACCACTGGTACTCCTCCTCAGTCTCACCCTTCCAGGCGAACACCGGCACGCCAGTTGCGGCAATGCTAAACACGAGATCAGCATCTTGCTGACTGACATGAGAACGTGCACATACGCAGCAGCGGCGTGGTCCTGCGTGGAGAAGATGTTCTATAGAATGTGATCAGCGACTAAGAGCGGGAACTAGAAGTGGGGGACATACGCAGGACGACCAGGTCACCTCCGCACCGAGGTGGGTGAGGGTCTCGATGAGAACAGCGGTTTGAATGGTCCTGAGGCGAGGACATCAGTATCTTTGCATCTTCCGAATGTACTCCAACGTACATGTGAAGGCATCCGGCAATGCGGGCACCCTTCAAGGGCTGAGCAGCGCCGTACTGATCGACGATGATCAACAGATCGTTCAACAGTAGCAGGTCAGCCAACGTACCTTCTGCCTGATGAACATGAGACCGGGCATCTCATTCTGTAGCGGGAGGAGGAAAATAAGCCGCTGTATCGCCAGCCACCGCACATGCGGCGCACCTCTGCAATCTCGATCTCCTTGCGACCGAAGGCGGCGAGGGAAACGTCTGTTGACGCCGTCAGCACTCAGATCGGTCTCCTGATCTCGCTGGGATACCCACCAGCAACCTTGAAGACCATTTTTGACCGCTGAAAAGAGGAGGATGAAGGAGGTGAAAAGAGAGAAGAGAATGGGTCGACACGCGCTGGATGGATTTTTGACTGCGGCCGGCGACCGGTGCGGTTGGCCGACGGCAGTTGCCGAAACTGCTCTTATTGTTTCCTCCCAAACCGTCTTGAACACAATACGTGCGAACAAGGCACTGAGGGGACGCTATCCAAACCGACCTTGTGTGCCTTGTTCTGAAGATGGGGGCTAAGCCATCCCCTGCCGAATACCCCGCCTCACGGTGTCGCATCGAAGAAGTATCCATGTTTTTCGAGTGCCAGCCGAAGAAAGCTCCCGGTCAGCCGTCGAGCATCGACTGCACCCCCGTCCCACGATTCTTTCTTCTGTTAGTGATGAGCGGAAGACTCTCAGGCCTGGGCCACTTACTGAACCGCTCCGTAGATGCGATGGCAGTCCGGCCATCGAAGTCACTGGAGCAGTGAGGTCTGATCATGCGGGGAAGCCCGTCCTATCAGCTCAACTTCTGTACGCCATCTGTTTCTCGTTTTCTTCGCTGTGTGAGGCTGACTTTGCATGTCATGATAGACGCAATCTTCCCAAGGCGAAGGAGTGGCGGCAAGTGATCAAGAGGCAAACGAACGAGTGACTCGCGCTCCGTCTCGGGGTGCGGACAGCGGGGAATGCGTCGCATAGGCCCGAACTCGGTGAGGGGATTTTCCAGCGTCGCCGTTTTTGTATACGCCGATGGATATGCCGCGCCGCTCCGTGATGTTCAACTTTCTTTTGATGCGTGCGGTGGATGCCGATTTCGGATGGCAAGGGCTTAGGTAACTTGCCTATGGGAACTGGGAAGCTTCTCTGCTGAAACGCGCACCCATAACTCGTCCCGGGCGTTCCAAAGGCTTCTCAGTGCACGAGCGCGATCCGTACTTACAACATCCGTACTGCCGGAGGGCCGGGAGGCGTACTTCCTCGCTCTGAGGAGGAGGATACACAGGTTCACGCCTTTGTTCCATAAAAGTCTACTCATCCTGGGG
>JAMQCK010000623.1:0-18145 GCA_024196135.1 Pleurotus ostreatus/Saccharomyces cerevisiae fusant | reverse complement strand
GGAAATGACGTGCTTCAACCGCTTGAGGCACGCCATCGCCGTGCATCAACCGATCTGGCCGGCGGCCTCCTCGGCTGCCTTCACCACGTCGTGACAATGCCTGCACAGGGTCTGCCAGTTGCCTCGGTTCCAGAACAGCTTCATGTCGCCCCTGTGCGGGACGATGTGGTCGACGACAGTACCTGCGGTCACCCGCCCCTCACGCTGGCAGTACACACACAGCGGGTTGGCCTGGAGCCATTCGGCCCGCGCCACTTGCCACTTGTACCCATAGCCACGCTGGGCAGCTGTATCCTTCGCCGTTCGCCATGACTCCGGGTTGACCGTCGCCAGCCTTGATGGCTGCGCCTGCATCGGTGGCTTGAGGGACGTGAGCCTGGCCATCAGCGGCCACCGTGAACGGGCGTGCCATCCAGGTAGGCCAATGGCACGGCGTCAGGATCTACATCGTCACCGTCAGCCAGCGCTTCGATCAGTGCCAGGTTCTGCGCTGCTATCTGCTCAAGCAGGCTCGTCTGCTTCTGCAGCTCAGCGAGGAGCTGATCCATTCGCTCTTCAACAGCCAGGCTCATTGCTCTGCCTGCCGACACTGCCGCGAGTCGCTCATGAGGCTGGTGACCTCGATCTGATCCACCTGGGCATCCACCGTCACAACGGGAATCTCTCGAGGTAGCACGGTGATCACCGCATGCCACACCGGATTGTCCACCGAAACCTTGAGCTCAATGCTCAACACACCCTCCAGCTCACTTCCATCACTGAGCAGGACCTTGGTCCCCGTCGCGAGGTGCGGGCTGTTCGGATTGGTGTTTGGTGCTGGAACGATGGTCGCCACCGCCAACGATTTGCTTTGATATTAATCGACCTTGCGGCTCGGCAGCTTGAAGTCGGTGACGCGATCAGCAATGGCGCGGACCTTCTCGACACCAAGGAAGCCAACCCAGCCACCCACAAACGTCGACATGCTCTGCGGCAGGCCGAAGAACTCCAGGCCGCTGATGATCGTCAGGGTCAGGCCGCCGCATATGGCGCCCTCCACCAGCATCTGCCGGCGAGTGCCGCCACCGTAAGTGATGCGCAGCACAGCCATGGCGCAGGAGAGCCCGGCCGCATACAACAGGGGCGAATGCTGGCTCAACCACGCAAGGGCAACCGCCCAGGTGTCTGGTTTGTCTGGCATGTTGGACATCCGGGTTCCTCCCTTGCGGGAAGCAGAAAAAGAAAAGGCCCGCCGTTATGGCGAGCCCTTAGATACGTGAAAAGGTGGCCCCGTGCTATCGTCGAGCTTCCACACAAGACGTTCCACGGAGCGAAAAACGATGAAGGTAACCCTCAAGTGCGCCAAGTGCGGCAGTGACAAGTTCGAGGTTCCGGCTAGGCCGAACGACAACTCGAAGGTCACCTGCGGCAAATGCGGTGCTGTCGAGACTTACGGGAAGCTCATGAAGGCTGTGGGCGACAAGGTCACGAAAGGCCTGCAGCGGCAGCTCGGGAAAATGTTCAAGTGACCTGAGCGTTTCAGCCAGAGGGCGCAGGAAGTCAGCGGCGCCCTCAACCTCAACGTCGAGCTTTAGCTTTTCCATGCATCCTCCAGATACGAAAAAGCCCCAGCTGGTGCGAGGCTTGGAATGGGTGCGGAGGGCCGTGCATCCCGGCTTGCTGGTCTGGATCGCTGGGTCACGTACCCCAGGCTCTCATCGCGTTGTCCATCAGTGACCGCACGGGTTTGACTGAACGCCACTACCGACTTAGCCCAGCTGCCTGGGCGCGTCATCCGCATAAACGAAAAAGCCCCGGCGAATGCCGAGGCTTAGAATGAGTTTAGGATGGAAAACACTCTGGAGTTAACTTTCGGGTTTGCTGGATTAAGGGCCCTGATCGCCTGTCTTTGGCTGGAATTAAAATCTAGTTATCGTGGCAACCGTTACCCATAACACTGTACTCCATGGTGTGTTGCTGCCCCTGATGGTCGATGTAGGTCATCTGGACAGGAACCACACCGCACACATCTGGAATCGGATCTTGGCGAACTACCTTGGCGATGTCTGGATGCGAGCTATAGGTGTAATGCTCAACAACAGGCTCATCTGCAAGCGCCACCTGGCTACCCATCATTACAAACGAAGCAGCAATCAATGCTTTGAACAGTTTCATTTTCCATGTTCCAACGATGCAAACGATTAACGTCTTCAGTCGGAGATAAATAGGCCGAAGGCTTTACGAGGCACGGTAGGGTGGTTTGCTTAGACCCTGTATTTCTAGTGCGTCGCAGCTTTTTAGGAAGCTGTGCCTAGTTTAGGCCTATGGGATTTTTGATAAATGCAAAAGACTAGAAATCTTCTTATTCAAACCTGTAACAATCGAGTCAACCCGACCCGGGCGGGCGCACCATAAAACAGGTGTTTATCCGGCATGGATGGATTTTTACGCTGCCTGTCAGACTCAAGGGGCTATAACGCAAAAGCCCCGGCTGTGATGGCCAGGGCTTCTTAGGGTTCGCATTCTCAAGACGCAAAACCGCAATGTGGTGAATTAGATTCTCATTTTCTCACCGCGTCAAGCTGCTTCTGCAATAAGGCCCGCCTCGTCAAGGATGACTGCCGCCGAAACGAACGCTTTGTCTAACTCCTGCTTGAGCCATCGCCGAATATCTGACCTCCACCGGTAAAGCGTTTTCTCCGGCGTGGGCGAGTCGAGATTGTCCCAGGTGTGCAGCAGCATGAATCCGTCGGGTAAGTTGGTGACAGCCCAGGCTGTGACGCACTTTTGCCGGAACAGCCAATGTGCCTTGCCCGGTGCAGCCCTGGCCACATACTGGATGGCGAGCGCCCTTTCCTGCTGCAACGACTTGCTGCTGTCGACCTTGTAAAAGGCCTCGAGCATGTTCCAATGCAGCGGCGAAAGTACCCTGTGCAGCAGCGAGCGGGTCATCGCGTCCTGGGTTAGTTGGTCAAATCGATCCAGCGGGCACGGGTTTTCTCCCTTTCCTGGCTGCGAGCCTGGAGGCTGATACTTGCCCTGCCAGGCCTGGCCCTTGTGCAGCGATATGGCGTCTAGGGTCATGGCCCTGACTACGCCGTGTTCAGCGTCACGATAAACCGTCATGCAGCCCTCCGGATGCGGCGAGGTGGTGGGTTGTCGTCCAGACCCAGCAGATTACGAAGCAGACGATCCGCCGGCTTGCTTTTGGCGTTACCTTCCGACACCCAGCGCTTGCAGTAATCCCCGAACTCAATATTGACCCGGGTGGCGTGCCAGCTGGCGACCATATCGAGCAAGCACGCCATTGCAGCGGCACCTCCAACCTTCTCCTCGGCCAGATGCTCGCCTGCGATCTTCAGGAACTTGCGCTCATGCTCTTGCAAGCTCTTGCGCGGCAATGCCGCAGTTACGTTGCTCATTGGGTCACCCCCGAGGCCATGCGAGCCTCTGCGATTCGAACAAAGCCCAGGAACTGGTCGGCGGGCATCGACTCCTTGATTACGTCGAGGATGACCCGATCCATGTGCTGCTGGGCGTGCGCCTTGGCCTCCTTGCGCAGTTGGCCGCACCGGTACAGCAGCCGGGTGCGGTCATGGTTCAAGTGCTTGAGCGCGGCCTTCGCCCGGTTGTACCAGGCTCGGTCGTATGGCGTGCCCTGGATGGCGCGCTCGACGGCCTGCGCCAGCGACAGCTCCAGGCGGATAGCGTCAGCCACCAGCTGCTCATGCAGGGCCTCACAGGCCTCAAGCGTCTCTGGCAGCTCGCGTGGGCCGACCAAACGCTGATGCACGCCTTCGGGTTTCGGGGTATTGCCAGTGGCAACAGGCTGCCCGGCACCAGCACGCTTGGTCACCGTCACCGAAACGACCGGGGTTGCAGGTTTGCCAGCGCCAGCGCGTGGCCACAGATCAGAAAGTTTCATGGTGCTTGCTCCCCTTACGGTGTTTGGAGAAATTCAGGACGCGGGCCATCTCGACCTCGTCGTCAGGCGGGAGGCGGTTGCCGGCGAAGTTGACGAAGCGGGCGTACTGCCCTTGGCGCTGGACTAGGCACGAGCCCTGCGGGGCCTGGCGCCCCTTGTCGAGGATCAGCTCGGTGACGCCCTGCTCACCCGCTTCCGACTCTGGGTCGTGGTGGACCAGGATCACTGCGTCGGCGTCCTGTTCGATCTGGCCGGAGTCGCGCAGGTCGCTGGCTTGTGGCTTCTTGCCGGGGCGGCTCGCCGGGTTTCGGTTGAGCTGCGCCAGCACCAGCACCGGAACGCTCAGTTCCTTGGCCAAGTTCTTTAGGGCAATGGATATCTTGGCCACAGCGTCGGTACGGCTCTGGTTCTTGCCTTCGGTGCCCACCAGGCCCAGGTAGTCGATCATCAGGATGTCGAGGCCCTGTTCGCGTTGAAGCCGCCTGGCATCTGACCGGATAGCGCTCATGGTCAAGCCGGGCGTGTCGTTCAGGTACAGCTGAGCAGACTCGATCTTGCTGCCGGCCGTCCCAATGCGCTGCCATTCGTCCTCATCCAGGCTCTTGACCTCCTCCATCCGGCGCAGGTCAATACCGCCCTGAGAGGCGATGGTGCGGACGGTCAACTCCTTCTCGTCCATCTCCAAGCTGAAGATCAGGCCCACACCAGCACCACGGATTGCGATGTGGTTGACGATCTGAAGGCCCAGCATGGTCTTGCCGCTGCCAGGGCGACCGGCGATCACCACCATGCTCTTGGGGCGAAGGAAGCCGATCAGCTTGTCCAGGTCGACCAGGCCGGTCGAGAGCTTCGGTGGAGCGCGGTCATCCAGCACTTCCTGCATACCGTCGAATACCTTGGGCAGCACCTCGGCCATTCGCTTGTACCCGGCCTTGCCAGAACTCTGTAGATCGCGCAGGTCGGCCATGGACTGCTGGGCTTGCGCGATGATCTCGTCTGGCACCAAGCCGCTTGCCACCGACGCCTCTGCCGAATGGCCAATGCCGATCACCTGACGGATCACCGCCCACTGCTTGACCTGCTTTGCATAGGTCATGACGTTGGCCACCGAGGGCACGTCGCGACTCAGCTCTGCCGCATAGGCCAGCGTGCTCTTGCCGCTCGGGAGAACACGCTGCACGTCACCCACCGTTACCGCATCCACCGGTATGCCGCGCTCACGGCAGTCCCGGATCACGTCGAACAGCGCCGCATGGTCGTCGTACAGGAAGTCGCCACTGGCCATCTGGCCAACGATGTCGTCCGCCAGGGCGTGGTTGCCATCCAGCGAGGCGATCATGATGGCGCCCAGGACGCCCTGCTCGGCCTCGGGGTAACCCATCACCAGTTCGCGACTCATGCTTCACCCCGCGCAGACGACCAGGTGAACAGAACTGCAGGCCCGCCAGCATCAGTCAGTCGGTCGACAGCACGGTCTCCCAGGCACTTGCGCAGGCCGGCTAGGCCCAGGTTGGAGATCACGATGGTCGGCATCAGCTGCCGGTACCGTGAGTCGACCACCTCGAACAGCACCTGCCGCTCGAAGTCGCTGCCGTGCTGGACACCAACCTCATCGATCACCAGCAGGTCTGGCTTCAACAGGGAGGCGTACACGTCGCGCTCGGTCTGCTCGGACTTCTTGTCGAAGGTCATCTTGATGTCGCGGATGATCTCGATGGCCATCGTGTAGCGCGCTGAGGCTCCGTAGCTGCGAATCACCTCCTGAGCAATGGCGCAGCCCAAGTGAGTCTTTCCGGTGCCTACGTCGCCCAACAGCATCATCGAGCGGCCCAGTTCCCAGTTTCGCTCGAACCCATGCACGTAGTCGCGGCACTCAGTCAGCGCCACGGCCTGCCCTTCGGTTTCGGCGCGGTAGGTGTCCAGGGTGGCACCGCGGAAGCGCAGCGGGATATCAGACGCCATCAGACTGACGTTCATCTCCCAGGCACGCCGGATAGCGTGCGCCGGCTTGCGGACTGCTTCGTCGGCAGAATGCAGGGCGTCAAACTGACAGCGCGTGCAGCCCTGCCAGAAGTGATCGCCCGAAAATGACTCGATCAGTTCGTCAGTGAAATCGCCGTGCACGCGGCACTGGCCAGGTTTGTATTCCAGAGTCTTTGGTGTGGTCATGATCTTGCTACCCGGTAAGTACCGTTTGGCTGGCGAACCATGCCTTCGGTGTGGTCAATCTTGTCGAGGTCGGTGTGGTGCGACTGGCCCGCGCCTCTAGTGCCCGAAGTCCAGGCCTCTTTTTTCAGTCGGTCGACAATCCAAGAGGTCTTGAAACCCTGCCATGCAGCGGTCATTGCCTCGGCCAGGGCCTTGTCCGGGCTGATCCCTGCGGCCCGGCATCCCTCAAGCTCTGAGAGAACGTTGTTCCAGATCGTCAGATTCAGAGGCCCCTTCTTCTTCCGGAACTGGAAGTAATCGCGGGCGGTTTGCTCACTCAGATCAGCGGGTGCCAGTTCGAGCATCTGCTCAACCGTGAACCCATCACCTCCCCTCTTACGGTTCTTTGATGGTTCACCTTTGGGTTCTATTACGGTTCTGGGGGCATCTGGTGCCGGGGTGTCCGGCATCTGGTGCCGGGGGGTGGGGCACGTCGTGCCGGGGTGTCCGGCATCTAGTGCAGGGGGGCATTTAATGCCGGGGGCATAAGATGCCGGGGTTACGATGTAGTAGGTCGACCGCCCGGCACGCTCTTTCGCCACCAGCAAGCCGACGCTTTCCAGCCAACGGATCGCGTTGCGCACGGCACGCTCTTTGAGGCAGGTGCGCTCGCAGATCCTGGCAATGGACGGCCAGCAAACGCCGTCATCGTTGGCATTGTCGGCCAAGGAGATCAGCACCGACTTCTGGGCAGCGCTCATTTCAAGCGGCCAGCAGGCGGTCATCAGGATGGTGCTCACAGTTGCAGCTCCTCACAAACGCGGCGCACAAAGGCGTCGTAGCTCTCGGCCATCTGGAGGCCTCTGTCTTCCATGGCCCGCCTACCAGCCTTGGCCAATTCGTAGATCGTCCAGCGCTCGCGCTCTGGAAAGCCCTTGAACTGGCTGTAGGTAGGCCATGGGCCGGTGATGATTGACGCGCCAGAGCGCTGCTGGTGCACCTGGGTGGGATTTGAGATCGGGGTCATTGGAGAGTCTCCGATCCGGTGCCAGTAGTCCCGAGGATGTGCTGGCCCAGATCGGTCAGCGATCCTCCAGCGAGGCGGCGTACAAGGATGCCGAGGGCAGTGGTGGCGTTGATTGCCTCCACCCCTACGGTCGCCTTGATTTGCGCGTTGTCAGCGGACAGGGTTGCGTTGGTGCCAAGCCTGACCTTATCGCTGGCGTTGTACGCGGCGCAGGCCAGCTCCAGGTTGCCAAGGTGGGAGTAGCCATCTGGAGGGGTTGGGCTGATGAACGCGCCCGCGATCGGGATCAGCTGGTCCGGGTAAGGGGCTCCCTCCAGCAAGTGCCGGCCAATGGCCTCCCAGTGGTCTTGAGCCACGACAGCTGCGTCATGACCTGTCTTGCGCGCGAACAGCACCTTGAGCGCGTAGAAGGCCCGGATTAGGTCGATGTGAGTGTCGTCCTCCTTCTCGATTGAGTACTCGGGCTCGTTGATCACGTCGAGCGTGTCCTTGATGACCTCGAAGCACTTCAGCAGCAGGGCGGCGTCGGTGTACTTCCGGAAGGCCTCCTCGCTGATCACCTCAATCTCGGCTGGTTCTGGGAAGTTCAGTACGTTGCTCATTGGGCACGCTCCAGGCGTTCAACGAGACCGCGCAGCTTCCTTTTCAGCTTGGTGGTCAGGGCGCGCTGGTCATACCAACGGTTGTAAGCGCCCTCGGTGAACTGGACTACCCCGCGATACGCTGGGTCTTCGAAATCGAAGCGGGTGCGCTCACCATTGCCGGGACGGCCGTGAGCGCGGAAGTAGGTCGCATACATAGCGCTCAACTCACGCTTCAGCGAGTTGCGCAGTATCTCGGCGCGCTGGAAATCAATGGCCACTTCAGCGATCTGATTCGTCAATTGCTCGTGGGTCATCTTGGGCTTCATTGGTGCTCTCCAGCAGCGCCGAACAGTTCGGCCAGGTCAATTTGGTAGACAGCCGCCCAGGCGGCCGCAGGCCAGGAGCGAACCCAGCCGAATCGAGGGTCTTGGACTTTCGGGGCGGACACCCCATGGATGTCACACCAGTTCTTGAGCGGACGGAAACCCTGGCCACCGAAGCTTCGGTGGGCGGCCTTTTCAACCGCCGTCACGGTGGCGTGCTGGCAACCACGACCCAGCTCGTTCTCCAGGTGCATGACCTTGCGGACAGCAGCTGATGCAGTGGCCATGGCGGTGGCTTCTCGCCGACTGCCGATCTCCGCCTTGGTGGCGATCGCATGGTCACGCTGCTCCAACGCCAGCTGCTCAGAACGCTTCGTGGCCAGCAGGTGCTCCAAGGCCGTGATGTAGTCGCCAGGGAGAGCAGGTGCTGGTGCCGGCCTGAAGTAGTTGCTGACCAGTTGGCGCTGGACCGTCCAAGCCAGATCGTCGGTTAGCGACTTGACCAGCATCAGATAGCCCTGCTCGGTCAGGACGATCAAACCGCGATTCGGCACGTCGAAACCTAAACCGCGAATTTCGCTGTTTTCAGATCGAGCGATGACGTAGTAGTCACTACCGACAATGAGCCGGTCACGGTGCTCGCGGAAATTGCGACCAGCAGTGTCATCCGGCCGCTCATGCACCTGGTCGATCATCGCCAGGGTGACTACGCGCTGGCCGCGATACTCGACGACGGGCAGCTGAGTGTTGTGGATGGTGACTAGCTTCATGCCGCACCTCCCGCGCCACGTTTTGCAGGGGTAGGTTTTTGTGGCGCGACGGGCTGCTGGGCTTCAAGGTTGCGGAGGTTTTCATCCATCTTTCGCGCCCACTCCTCGGCATTGGTCGCCCACTCCTCGGCTTGTATGGCCCCGATACCGGCCAAGCGACCTGCAGTGTCAGGCTCGGGCAGCAATTTGCTCACAGCCAGGAACATGGTCTTGAAGTCGTTGAGCTTTTCCCGCAGCACCATCAGGTCGTCGTAGGCTTCATCAGCAATGTTTTGAAGGGTCTTCATTGGGCTTCCCCTGCTGCATTCATCAGCTGAGACAACTGGTCCCGGGCTTGCTCGGCCAGCATGTACATCGCTTCGTGGATGGCCGACTCACCATGGAAATCAAGCTGAGGCGCGAACCCGTTCTGCTGGTCGTCCTTAAAGGCATGGTTGTCCATGAGGATGGAGGCGAAGCTCTCGATCACGCGCAGGCGGGACAGGACCTTTTCGCCCAGGTCGCTGATTGAAGGGGTCATTGGGATACCTCCGCGCCACGAACTGGCGAGGGTTGGTTTTGTGGCGCGAGGTCTTCGGCTTCGCGGATAGAGCCAGCGACAGCGTCAATCAATGCCTCGCATTGCTGGGTCAAAACCCGGATCGCATAGACTTCATTGGCATTGTCTGGAGCTGCGTCTACGAGACCAGCGAGCATCGCGTTTACGCCTGACAGGATGGTGCTTGCGGCCTCTATAGCCAGGTAGCAGCTTGTGCCTTGATTGACCTGGAGCGCGACGCCAGAGACCAGGAATGCCTGGGTGCGAGTGACGAAGGCAGTCATTGGGCACCCCCTTGCTCAGCGGCATGAGGGAGCGCGTCTTGGTAGGCGTACTCGTGATGGGCGTAGAGCGCCTGGGTGCAGAACTCGAGAGCACTGACCAAGCCCTCTCGGTCGCGTGGCAGCAGCATTTCGCCAAGCTGCGCCTGGTCTTCCAGCAGCACGCGGGCAATGCCGTAAGCGCCGTGGGCCGCACGGAAGCGGCTCCGCAGATCGCTCAGGCTCTCCTTTGGTTGTTGCACAGCAACACGGGGTTTGCTATTTTTCGGGTGCGACATAGCGCATCCTCCTATCTCAAGGTGATGTGAAGCGATGACCTCCTGGCAGAGGTCGGTTCTAGAAGCCCGCCTGGCAGCGGGTTTTCTGCTTTTTGGGCTAAGCCATATGCAGAAATTGGTGGGGCCGCTCGGTTAAGGCGGCTTTGCGGTGTCTGTGCTAATCATTCAAATTCCCCCTGCCTTCAAAGCTCTCACAGAAAAAGTCGGAATCAAGGCCTGGAGGCCGATCTGGCTTGAAAAGAATTTTGCCCTTGCCTTCCAAGCTCATGTATTTCTTGCCCATGACAGCTTTCTCGGGGGTGGTGACCAGGGTCATCAAAACCGAAGGTCATTTGCAGGAGCTGGCGCCCACGCTCTACCTCGGCCAGCAGCGTTGGCTTTTCGCGGCGCCAACTGTTGAGTTCGCGACCGGCCGCGCTCGCGCTAGACTCGCGCACGTCAAACCGTTTGCAGGCGCGGTTGAAGTTATCGATCGCCAATGGGGCGCCGTGCAGAAGCTCTTCGATACGCGTGTCGCACCAAACCGCAAACTTTGCGCTCAGCCACCGGGCGAATGCGACCGCCAGTTTCGGGTGAATCCACGTTCCCCCACCGTTACCACGGCGAGTTTTCAAATACCCGGAATTCCGGGTATCTGAAATATTCGATTCGGCCCCTGTCAGGAACTCGTCCAGTGCCTGGACGTATTCCAACGTCTCTGCGTTGTCGAGCCAGTGATCGATGCGCTTGCCGAAGCGCTCGGCAATCTTGGTTGCATGAAGCCAGCCATCCGTCGTGAAGCGCACCGGCTGCCCTTGATAGGTGAAGGGAATCACGTTGTTCACTGCGCACCTCCGGTACTGGATAAAACGCCAGCCACTTCAGGGGACTGACTTGGCCGTGATCTTGAGCGTACATTTGCGTTCAAGGTCGGCAGGGCCTTTGCCTTGGAAAGCTGCTCTTCATCGCGAGCCAAGCCCCACTGCAGATCCGGGCGAAGTACGCAGCGGCTTACGAGCCCGTCAGTAGCGCTTTCAATCTGCAGAGCCCTTTCGGCAGTGATCGCCCTGTCGCCTGAGACGAGCCTCGATAAATACGACGCTGTCACGCCAAGCTTGAGCGCAAGGACTTTCTTGCCGCCCCGCGGGAGCTGCGAAAGGTACTCGGATAGGTTCATTCAGATTTACCTATTGGTGCATTTATGTCGCAGGCTACCTGATTCATGCACCATTTCAAGGTAATTTTCCAAAAGGGAAATAAAAGGTACAGTCAAGCATGGACACTAATGACTCGAACCAGATCAGAAATGTACGCAGGCTCCGGCTACGGGAGCTCGTGCTGACACGCTTTGGCGGAAAGCAATCAGCCTTCGCGGAAGCCATTGAGCGCTCTCCCTCCTACGTGGCCAGGCTGTTTTCTGACAATCCAGCGCACTCAAGGAATATTGGGGAGTCATTGGCGCGGCAGATTGAAGGCATGTGTCATTTGCCCAATGGATGGTTAGATGATCCTAAGGGCTTGGAGCTGGCCATATCAGCGGTAAACGACGCTCAATCCCGCGCTGCAGCAATCTCTGAGCCTATAGACGTGAGAAACTGGGACTCGACTGACGACCACGAGTATCCGTTCTACAACGTCACAATCCCCGTGCTCGAGATCCCTGAAAGCTGGGGAAAGCACGCGCAAGGCGCTGAAAGCGAAACCCCTATTAGGACTGCCGTGTTTGATCTGGCGTGGCTGCGAAGATCCATGTCCATGACGGACATTTCGAATCTACGCATGTCAACAGGGCTCGGGGACAGTATGGCTCCAACCATCAAGCATGGTGACCTCCTTGTCGTGGATGTTGGGGTGACAGAGGCTCTATACGATGCGGTCTATGTAGTCCGTATTGGCAGCGTACTCACTATCAAACGCATACAGTTGGACATGGATGGGATCCGTATCCTATCCGATAATCCGCAGTTCAAAGAGGTCCGCATACCCCATGACATGATGGACCGAATCTCGGTGGTAGCGCGTGTCGTCTACATCTGGAGCGGATCAAGAACATAGCTGACATCAACAAGACAACCCGCTACGGCGGGTTTTTTTTGGTAAATTTTCGGCCATTCGATTGACAAAGATTTACCAATTGGTACTCTTGATTCCATCGCACTTGCAATGGAGTTTCCAAGCATGACCCCAGCAACCTCAATCACCGTAGGCAACTGGCAAGGCCTCCTGGGTCAGGGCGCTGCACCGCGTGAGTTGGAGTGCTTGCTGGCGATCGCTGGTGGCGCTTCAGGTAAGGAAGTTGCCCGGGCGCTTGGGATCAGCGAGGACGGCGTCAAGAAACGCATGATGGCCTTGGGCACCAAGTGGGGCATGACCAAGCGTACTGCATTGGTGGCGGAGGCATTTCGGCGCGGGATCATCAGCCCAGCTGCCACCGCCCTGGCCTTGCTGATGGCCATCCACGGAATGATCGGCGATGACCAGATGCTTCGCGTCCGTCGTGGCGGCAACAGTGGCGAGCGCAAGATTGAAACCCGTATAGCAACCCGGCGCGCTGAATGCGCCTTGGCGGTGGCGTAACGCTGCCAGCCTGACCTGATCCAACCCTGACTTTTGCGAAAGCCAACAAACGCGGCGGGCCTTCGCTCGCCCTGGAGAAAGTGATGAAGCACCCCTCAATCAAAACGCTGGACCTGCTGATCAACCTGACCTGCGCCTTTCTGTACCTGGTCATTTCGCTGGCCGTGCTGCGCTTCATCGCACCAGCCCTGATCAGCAGCAAGTCGGACGGCCTGGTGATCATCGGCTTTGCGCTGGTCGTCATCTGGCTGATCGCGTCCATCACCCTCGCTTACCACATTTTCAACAAGCGCCGCACTTCTGCGGCAATCACCAAAGAGGAAGACCAATGAAGCGTTTACTCGCTGCTGTATCGCTGTGTGCTCTAGCCGTCCTGGGAGGCTGCTCGAAGGTTCCGGCCGGCAATGTCGGGGTCATCGTCAACCTATACGGCTCGGAGAAAGGCGTTGAGCTCAAGGAAGTCGGTACCGGCAAGTACTGGGTCGGCATCAACGAAGAGCTGTACCTGTTCCCGACGTTCACCCAGACCGAAACCTGGACCGGTGCCGAAACCATCACGTTCCAGACCGTCGAGGGCATGAAAGTGGGCGGTGACGTGGGCATCACCTATGCCGTCGCGCCGGACAAGGTCACCACCCTGTTCCAGAAATACCGCGCTGGCATTGACGAGATCACTAACAAGTTCCTGCGCAACATGGTCCGCGACGCGTTCAACGATGTGGCCTCAACTCTTCCAGTTGAAAGCGTGTATGGCGCCGGGAAGGCCGACCTGCTCATTGCAGTAGAGAAGCGCGTCCGTGCTCAAGTGGAGCCGATCGGGATCAACCTGGAGCGGATCTACTACGCCTCCGATCTGGCGCTTCCGCCGCAGGTTACCGACAGCCTGAACGCCAAGATCCAGGCAACTCAGATGGCCGAACAGCGCCGCAATGAGGTAGCGCAGGCCAAGGCTGAGGCCGACAAGGAACGAGCACGAGCGCAGGGCGAGGCAGACGCCAAGCTGCTGATCGCTCAGGCCGACGCCAAGGCAATCGAGGTCCGTGCCCAAGCCCTGCGTGCCAACCCGGATGTGGTGACCCTGAACGCGGTGGAAAAGTGGGACGGGAAGCTACCGACCTACACCGGCGGTCAGGCGCCACTCCCCTTCATCGGCGTCAAGTAAGGCCATTGGGGTGGTGATGGGCACCACCCCTTACCCACACAAGGAGTACCACATGCTGATCCTCACCCGCCGCGTAGGCGAAACCATCCGCATCAACAACGACATCGCTATCACCATTCTCGGCGTAAAGGGTATGCAAACGCGAGTCGGAGTCGAAGCCCCGGCCGGCGTGTCCGTGCATCGCCAGGAAATCTTCGAGCGCATCCGTGCCCAGGGCGATCATCTTCCATCCACCGCCCCAAGCTCCGAGGCCGGGACAGCGTATGTCGATCCTCGCGACCTGTTTATTGCCGCCAATCCGATCGGCGCCAGCGCGGCCGAGTTGGAAAAAGGTCCGGTGAGCGGCTTCGTAGACGACCGCACCCACGGCGACTACCTGATTTTCCTGGCTGGCCTGCAGGCCGGAACTGGGGGTGCGTATGTTGACGCCTGATCGCATCAGCCTGGTTCTCAAGGCGCCAGAAGGAGGCAGCTTAGGTCAGGTCCAGCCTTTCGCTCTGCTCGGGGCCCACGTCTCTATCGGTCGTGGCCTGGCGGTAATCGCCGGCGCCAGCCTAGGCGACCTGCAAAGCGATATTGAGCTGCTGGAAGAGGCTCTGGTCGTGGACAAGCACCTGGCTCTGGCTGCTCCGGAGATGGCAAACCTGCTCAAGCGAATTGATGTGAAAGTAGGTGGCTTAATGGCCGTCGCCGGGCACGGAATGACACCTAGCGAGGAAATGTGGCGAGAAGCTGAGGATGCTTTGGCTGAGATTGAGCTGGTGCTGAACCTGTCACAGGGCCGGCCCGCAGCGCCCTCACATCTGATAGACGGGACACCGAATGAGGAATTTAGTGAAGAAGCGGAAAAAAATGCTCCTCCATTAGTTTCGGCTCCAGATTTCGACATCGATGAGCACGTCCGCATGGCTGCCGATGCCCGCCGGTATCGCTGGCTGCGTAATCGCGAGCGCATCGAAGATCCTGACGAGGACCTGCTGGTGGTTCGCGGCGACAACTGGTTCTCCGCCGAAGAGCTGGATCAGGAGATCGACACTGCCCTGCGCCTGGAGGCCTTGCAGCAGCAGGTGGTGCAGGAGCAGCAGCCATGAATCAGGCCGGCCTACTACTGCTGCTGTGGGATGCCCTGCAGCATCGTGAAACCACCTTTGGCCAAGTCATCGACCTTTCCACGGCCTGCGGCTTGGACGGGCGACGGGTGCTGGCCGATCACTTTCGGGGGTTCCCATGCGAATGAAACCTGAGCATGCCCGCCGGCTGCTTGAGCTGGCCAACCGTGGCAACGTCGAGCCGTTGATTTCCCTGATTATCGCTCGACGCGCTGCTCGCCATATGTGCGCCGAGCGTGAGAACGACCATGCCTACTACGCCGAGCAGATCAAGGTGGCTAGCACGGGCATGCGGTTCACCGTCAGCAAGGTGAAAGAGCTGGAGGCGCAGCGTGACGCTCGTCGCAAGAGTCGTCGGAATAATTTCCTGGCGATCGCGGACTGGCTGCTTCGGGCCGACGACTACCTGACCATCGTGCACGGCCTCGACACCATCCTTGATGTCTTGGCGGTCAACCCGGTGCATCGATCTGAGGCTGCCAAGTATGCCTGCGAAGCCAGGGGCTCGCTCTCCGGAGTGGCATTCGTGGCCGGCCTAGAAGACAGCGCCAGCACCAAATCTGGACGCAATCAGCCTGACTTCAAGGACGGCCCACTGTTCAACGCCTGCATGCGCCAGTTCGAGCAGATGCTGCTGGACAACCCTGGCGCCCTGCCCGACCCGTTCGCGCCTGATGGGCCGTTCTACGGCATTCCCACCTACACCCAAATGCCCGACGGCTCAATGGTGAGGAATGCGCCCACGGTGACGGTCCATGACGCCGAGGGCAGTCGAGTAGTTACGGGCAAACCGAGGATTGCAAAATGACCAAGCGCCGCTCAATCAACCCTGCCGCCCTCCCCACCGTGGGCCAGCCCCTGGCAGGCGGCTTCTTCGCAGGCCGGATCTTCTTCGACGGCGCCGAACATGCGGTCATCGATGCGGGCCGGGACTTTGAAATCGCCGCCCACTGGTGGCAGGAAGAGGGGCCGCGCCCGCGCATCCGTGGCGCCACGTCGCGCTTCGACGGCATGGCCAACACCCAAGCCATGGCCGCCGAGGGCAGCGTTATCGCTCGCAAGGTGCTGGGCATGAATATCCGTGGGACCTGGGGCTGGCATATCCCTTCCATCGAGGAACTGCAGGTGCTGCGCTGCAATCTCTTGCAGCTTCCAGAATGGGGGCACGACGGGTCGTACACAGTCAGGGGCGCGGCCCAGGCGTTCGGCCTCAGCGAGTACTGGACCAGCAGCCAGAAGGCGAACGCGGCTACTGCCTGGTGCATGCACATGTTGCCCTGGTGCGTCCCTGACACGAACTGGGTGAGCAAGTGCAAGGGCATCCGCCCGGTGCGCACCCTGCTGATCAGCCAGGAGGCTTTCGTGCACGCGCCATCGACAGACACGCCACTCACCGAGGCAGATCTGCGCGGCCTGGCCAACCAGCAGGCCGTGGCCACCGTGCTCGAGCGCTTCGTGAATGAGGACGCCGGGAAGTTCTACGGGCGTACCGAGGCCCTGGTGGCCGAGCTTGCCGCGCTGGCAGGAGGTAGGGCATGAACAGCCCTTTCTCGAACATCTGGTTCAGCGCCCTGGCCACGGTCATCACTGCCTGGGTCTGCTACGTCAACATCGATCAATTGGACGACCACTGGGCGGCGGTTATCTACCTGATGGCGCTGGCCCTGAACACGCTTTGTTTGCTCCGGTCACGGCGCGGCGCTTCAACTGACGTGACAGATCAGCGTGACAACCAAAACCTGACGCATCAGGCGTCGGATCACAGTGTCGATTGAGGCTCTGCCATGGCTAAAGTCATAGCTCAGATAACCGCTAACCTACCGAGGCTTATGGAAGCAGGCGAGTACCGCAAGCTGCGCTACGCAGGCGGCAAGCCGAGCTTGCAGCAGCTCAAGAAATGGATTGATGACGGAGAGCTGGCGGGCGAGGTCCGCGGCGGAATGTACTTCGTCGACCTACAGGCCGCCGTGATCGGATCCACGGACCCGCTCCTGGCCCAGATGTTGGAACTTTGAAATGGCACCGCGCCCCCGTAGCCCGAAGAACAAGACGCTTCCGCCCAACCTGTATGCCAACGGTAAGTATTGGCGGTACAAGAACCCGATCACCGGGAAGATGACCAGCATCAACAAGTCGTATGACGAGGCTGTGCGCCTGGCAAAGGCCGCCAACGCCAAGCTGGCGTTCCTGATGACCGACAACGGCGAGATGTTGGCCACCATCACCGGCGACCGCATACCGACTATCGGCGCCCTGATTGATCGCTTCGAAGCCGAATGGCTTCCCGATCGCGGCTATGCGCGTTCGTCGCTGGACGAGATCGGCTACAAGCTCAAGCGGTACCGGACGGACATCGGACACATGCTGGTGGGGCAGTTCGACGTTTTGGCGGCAGCGGAATACCTGGACCAGTTCAGCAACAATGCCTACACGAAGCACCGCGCCCTGCTAGTCAGCCTGCTGACCTTCGCTATCGCCAAGGGCATGGTGGAGCGGAACGCCGCCGACATGACCCTGCTAAAGAAGGAAGCCAAGAAGAAGCGGCAGCGCCACACTCTGGAGGGCGTACAGAAGATCCTCGACGCCGATACAACTCCGGGGTGGCTAAGGCGCGCCATTCGATTGGGGTTGACCAGCCTGCAGCGCCGTGAAGACATTGTGACCTGGAAGAAGTCGGCAGTGGACCTGATCAAGAACACCATTAAGGTATCCCCAGGCAAGACAGACAATTACGACACGCCGATCCACCTGCAGATCATCATGGGTAAGGCACTGCGCGAGACGGTGAACGAGTGCTTTCGGTCGCCGATCATTTCACCACTCCTGATCCATTATCGACCGAAGGCGCGCCGTCAGGATCAGATCGAGGCGAAAGATCACTGGACTGCGGTTACCCCAGATTACCTGTCCAAGAGTTTCAGGAAGGCCAGGGACGCCGCGAAGGCCTACGACCACCTAGAATTCGAAGAGCGTCCAACTTTCCATGAGATTCGGGCCCTGGGCGCTTGGCTGTACGAGCAGCAGAAATTTTCAACCGAGTACGTTCAGTTGCTGATGGGGCACGCCACTGCCGAGATGACAGAGCGCTATCAAGACGGGCACGAACCGAAGGGAATTCAGTACGTCGAAGTGAAGGCTGACCTGGCCATCTGACGAGCGGTAAAGCTCACAAAGACCAGATAGAGGTGGGTGGTTTTGCAAAAGTTTTGCAAAAGTTTTGCAAAAGCAAAAAGGGCGACCCTCTCGGATCGCCCTTCAAGTGCCCGGAAACCTGGGCTTATGTTTGGTAGGCACAATTGGACTCGAACCAACGACCCCCACCATGTCAAGGTGGTAGCTGAATGCATCATAAGCTATGTGCCTGTCGTGTGGTGCGCATTCTACGCATTCCAAAAACCCTGTCAACACTTTTTTTTGCGCTAACCTACTGAATCTTAACCCCTTTGTATAAAGGCTGCTGGCGGG
>JAMQCK010000622.1:0-18862 GCA_024196135.1 Pleurotus ostreatus/Saccharomyces cerevisiae fusant | reverse complement strand
CTGGAGAGGAGAACACGCCCCGGGTAGAGGATCTTCTCGCGCTCCTTATCGTCGAGCGGGCGGTAGCCGTTCGTCGTCGGCGAGCCGGTGGGCGGCTGCATCGTGCTCGCGCCCGTGAGGGTGTGCACGACATCTGCCGAGGCGGGCTTGTGGATGGACGGGCGGTCGGCTGTGAGGTCGTCGAGCTGCAGCGCGTTAGCCGCGTGTTCTGAGCTCGCCGCGCGCAACGCACCTTGGCCGTGAGGGCCTGCTGCTGGACCTGCAGCGCCTCGAGCTGACCGAGGATCTGGGTGAGCACGGCGTCGGAGGCGGGCATGGCGCTCATAGAGGTCAAAGGCGGAAGAGAAGAGAGAAGGGGAAACCGTAGATTTCGGGCCCTTTAAAGCGAGGCGCAGGCGGTTTCGTAATCACGCGGGCATTGTTGACAGATAGGGAAAGTTAAAACCGCCGGCAAATGCTGGGCTTATCGTCCGTCTCCGGGGTCTCTGGACGGCATCAGAATCCCTCCCGGAGGTCAATGGACGAGATCTGCAGGGGAAACTGACGGCATCAGAGTCCTGAACGATTCCGCAACGTTGATAGTGGGCTTTGAAGATGGAATACCATGGGTTCTGAGGCCACGATACATAGGCAAGTATGAGAGCTCGGATGTAAAGAACGCCGGCTGGAGCATTCCAATGAAGCGCTGTTTTTGTGGGGAGCCTTGGGACGTTGGAGAGTTGGTGGAAGCTGATGGAAGTCTTCGCCAAGGAGCGCTTATCCTAAATGGGTAGCTGCACGATCTGATATACTGGAGTAAATAAAGGTAAATACTGTGGCATGCGCGCGCCGGCCGTGCTCCTGCAGCAAACAGGTCGTATTGATCCAGTGGACGACAACGCAAGGGAGCTCCGAGGCTATATAGGGAACACCAATGACTCAGGATCCGCAGAGTTCTGTGGCAATCCTGGGAGATCCAATGTTCGATCACTGTTGGGTTCGCCCGTCGATTGAGGTCGATTCCCACGGAACTGAATGGTCAAGAGAAAGCCTACCTCCGTTATTGAGCTTTATCGAACGTGCCCTCGCACTATCTTCGCTATCATCGATGCTTCTCTTCGCAGATGGTATGTCTGACCTCGCACCACTCCCTCCCAGTCCTATCCAGTAAGACGAACGTTGCAAGCGAGCCAGCTGCTTCCTGGCATAGATAGACGGTTGAACGTTCGTGATTATCATTATTCTGCCTGACCACACCACCCTCGTCAACCCTATACATACACAAAACCCATACTACCCTCCCATTAGTTCTTTCCCCAAACCTCCTCCACAATCTCCCCAACTAACCGCATCTTCGCCCACTGCTCCTCCACAGTCAGGTCGTTCCCCTCCTGCGTCGACGAGAAGCCGCACTGCGGGCTGAGCGCGAGCTGGTCGAGGGGCGCGTACTTTGCCGCCTCGCGGATGCGCGCGAGGATGTGCGCCTTGTCCTCGAGTGCAGCGACTTTGGAGGAGATGAGGCCGAGGACGACGACTTTCGAGGGTGGGAGGAATCTGGGGAAGGGGTTAGCAAAGGTCAGGGGAATATAGCAAAGGATGGAGGACGCACCTCAACGGCTCAAACCCGCCACTCCGCTCGTTCTCCCACTCCAAAAAGTACGCATCAACGTTCAACTCGCGGAACAGCACCTCCGCAATCGGCTCATAACCACCCTGCGCGAACCTGGAATCGGCTCGTCAGCACTCCCTCCATCCAACGCTCCCAACGCCAAACAATACCCTACTCACCACCTCGACCGATAATTCCCCCTGCACAGATGTATCCCAATGCACAAATCCGCCGGCCGCCCATCCACCACCGCATTGATCAGCGCCGCATACTGCCTCGGCAGCGCGTTCACGTCCTCCCCGCGCCCCGCGGCGGCGGCGCGCATGTCGGGGTCGCACAGGTAGGCGAGGTTCGTGTCGTCGAGCTGGATGTAGCGGCAGCCGGCTTCGTAGAGCGCGTTGATCTCTTGCCGGTAGACGGCGGCGAGGTCGGCGAAGAAGATGTCGAGGTCGGGGTAGGAGTCGATGTCGATGGAGGCGCGCTGGAAGGGGGAGGAGCGAATGTAAGTATGTTGTCATGTGGTGGACGCGTGTACTCACCCCGCCACGGAAATGCACCATGGTTGGCGAGGGGATGGTGATCTTAGGGATGGCGCCAGTTGATGGGTCGATGAGGGACTGGAGGTACTTGAAGTTGTCGACCTCGATGGGCTTGACCCAGCGGAGCTGCGATGTTTCCCTGCGTAAGTGACCATAATTTGGCAGATAGCAGCAGGCGGAACACTCACTTTACCAGTCACGCTCAGCTTCGGTGGTGAGAACCCATGCTCGTTCTCTTGTGATTGAATGCTCCCGGTCACTGTTACGCCCTCCAAATTCTTGAGGAAGTCTGATCATGTATTCATGAGCGATTATTTGCGTACTTCTCAGCAAGCTCCGCATTGCGCAGAATCACAGATCGTTCACGCACCGATGTGAAAGTACGCCCTTCGGAATTCGCCGTCAGTGATGGAACGGACGCCGTTCGCAAGCTCCTGCTTCACGAGCTCGGCGATCGCCTTGTTCTCCACCTCGCGTAGCTCGGCAGCGGACAGGGTACCCGCAGCGGCCTGCTTGCGCGCAGCCAGTACCTCTGGCGCACGGAGGAAGGACCCGACGTGGTCGATTCGGAAGGGGGGATTGAGTTTATGGGGAGGGGGTTGAGAGGCGGTGGCGGCCATGATCAGAAGTCAAGGGGGATGTGAAGCTCGAGATGGGCGATGAAGAGCGAGATCCTAGGATGGCGAGGAGGTGAAAACCACGCTGAGATGCAGGAGAGACACTGGCGATCGAGGGAGAAATTCAGCGAGCTTTATCTTTGGGCGCTTGTATAGTTCACCCAGCCTGCCATGCATAAACCGTTCTGCAGCCACAACGCAGCGCAGCAGGTGACCGGGCCTCGTGAGACAGCCCGTCCACGGGAGCTTGGGAAGGACAGCCATAACGCGCGGATGGGAGCAGCGAGCTATCGCGTCGAAGGGAAGGGGGTGATGCGAGTGGGCGGGCGGGAGGGGGCGTGAGCATTCTGCGACGCGAAGGCGCCCTTGTTCGCTGGACGGAAGACGTCATTCCGACTCAGGACGTAGAACAAGGTCATGTAAAACAGGCCACCGGAAGACACGATATCTCTCCGAGGTTCAGCAGTGTCGTTGCTCTCAGAATGTCGCGCGATACGATGAGAACAAGAGCAACTTCTCCGCGGGATGCATTATGACCTCGGCCGCCGGCCCGACCGCCGGAGGTCACTGATCGCTGCCAATGATGGCCGATCGGAATTTTGGAAAGTGCTCTCTTCACTGCCCTTGCGCTGCACGCGCTTACGCCTCCCATCGCCCTCCCCTTCTTCTACCGCATAGGATACACACTTTCTGCATAGGAACTCACCATGGTCCGCAAACGCGCTACGAAGAAGAATGGCGGCAAGACCGGCAAGCGCCCCAGCAAGGACGACGCGCGCGTCGCGAACTGGAATACTGTTGCCGACATACCCATGGAGGATGAGGATGAGTGTGCGTATGACATCTACTTCAGCTGCGGAGCAATGCTTAGATATTCCCTTTCACCATCGTATCTCCTTTGCCTTCACCTCCCTCCCGCATGCAGTCCACATGTCCCGAGACCAGATCCTACTCGAGGGAGAAGACGACGACGACGATGACCTCGGCGGAGGGGACGAGGTCTTCGGCCTGCAAGGCCTCTCCTCCGACTCCGAAGGGGACGAAGAGGACGACGATCAGTACGCCGACATGAACGACGACGATGAAGACGCCGAATCATCCGCCCCTTCCAAATCCACGAAGAAGTCAAAGAAGGACGCGAAGACCAAGAGCAAAAAGTCCACCGCCCCCTCCTCTTCCTCCTCCGAAGCCGACTCCGACTCCGAAGAGGAGACCTGGGGGCACGGCAAGAAGGCGTACTATGCCTCCAACGCCGACGAGATCGACTCCGAGGACGAAGAGGCGCGCGAGATGGAGGAGCAGGAGGCGCGAAGGCTGCAAGGGAAGGCGCTCGAGGGCATGACGGACGCGGACTTTGGTCTGGAGGACGACGCCGTGGCGGGTGATGCGGATGCGGGGGAGAACGAGGACTTCGGCGTGCTGGATACGTCCACGGTGCCGGGGATACCGCTTGCGACTACAGACCCGGCGGCGATACTCAAGCACCTGGAGAAGACGAATCCGGAGGCGCTTGCGCTGGCGAGGGATTGGGAGGACACGGCGTATAACCTGGCGAAGGCAAAGCAAAAGCTCGACAAGTGCGTCCCAGCACCGTTGTCCACTCGATTATTCATCTGACTCTTCTCAGGCCCGAAGGATTTGGCGAAAGACTCGGTTTGGGCATGATGCATCTTTACTACCGTACGTCGATTTTCTGTACTTTCCACTTTTCCATCCATCCTTTCTTCCGCTTGGATTGCGTGTTCATATCCTTCGCCCACAGAGACGCTTCTCACCTACGCCTCCACCCTCGCCTTCTACATTCACCTCCGCGCCACCCCCAAGTACGCCACAGAACCCGACACCCTCCAATCTCACCCCATCTTCGCCCGCCTTCTCACCCTAAAGCAGGCCCTTGCCACCCTGGAAGAGCTGGACTTTGCGCCGTCAGACTCGGACGAGGAGGATGAGCTGGACGATGGGGAAGAAGACAGTCTCGTCGACGACGATAGCATGGACTATGAGGGCGAGGTGCTGAGCGACAGTGATGATGAGGAAATGCTGAGCGAGGGCGACGAAGAGGATATCGTACCACGCAGACGGCGCGTCGACTTCGCAGAGCTCGGCGAGCTTTTGGCAGAGGCGGAGGAGGCGAGCAAGGGCGGGCCGTTCACTCTCAACGTCACGTCTGGCGTCGTCAAGAGGGACAACGCGAAGAAGGCGAAGACGAACGGCATCCTCGACACCGACGAGCCGCCCAAGAAGAAGCGCAAGACCGCCGACGCCAAATCACAACCCGTTTTCGACCTCGTCGAGCCCGAGTTCGAGCCGTCGTCCTCCACATCTACCAAATCCACCCCCTCCGTCACCTTCGACACCGACGCGCACGGCGAGCCGACCGCGCTGCAGCACGCCGACGCGGCGGACAAGCGCGCGCGGAAACGCACCCTCCGCTTCTACACCTCGCGCATCGAGTCGAAGAGCGCGAAGCGCGAGGGCGCGCGGCAGGCCGCGATGGGCGGCGACGACGACATCCCGTACCGCGAGCGCCGGAAGGAGAAGGAGACCCGGGAGGCGCGCGAGGCGGCGAAGCGCGCTTTGGGCCAGGGTGGCGAGGATCTGGAGACCGGGGACGTGATGGACGTGGACGACTTCAGCGGCGCGGGTGGAGGAGAGGACGCCGCCCAGGAAGAAGACGGCTACTACGACCTCGTCGCGCGCGCGTCCAAGGCCAAGAAGGCCGCGAAGAAGGCCGCGCACGACGCGGAGGTCGCCGCGGAGCGCGAGCTGCAGGCGGGCGCGATGGACGACGACGCGGCGGGCGGGCCACGGGCGCCGACGCGCGCGATCATGGCGAACAAGGGCCTGACGCCGAAGCGCGCGAAGGCGGTGCGCAACCCGCGCGTGAAGAAGCGGATGCGGTTCGAGAAGGCGCAGCGCAAGGTGGCGTCGCAGCGCGCGGTGTACAAGGGCGGGCTGGCGGCGACGGGCGGGAGATACGAGGGCGAGAAGTCGGGTATCTCGAAGGTGGTGAAGAGTGTGAAGTTGTCGTAGACATTCGGGTAAGTTTGTGTCATTCTCCGATGAGGAAAGGTGCACATACTTACGCACTTCTAGGTGCTGTTTTCGCTGTATATATTTGTAGGAAATGCGGAATTGTACGAATCGCATCACCGCGTCGCTTTCAATTTTTCACGGCATTCGTATACAAAGTTCGTTCGGTGCAATCCCATCGTTGTGATTTGGTGCTTTTTGTACCCAAACCGAGGTTTCCTCTTATGAGAGACTAATGGATGCCGGATGGCGACTGGGGTCACAACAGATAGAAGCGCCTTCGGTCCTCAGTCGTTTGACATCAGTCTATGAAGTGCAGGCAAATATCACTAGACAAGACAGGCAGGGCGAGGCCTTCCAGGTTAGCGCGGAGCTGAATTCACTACGCGTCATACCCGTGGCGTGGTTCCTATTCGGGGCGTCTTCCTATGAGGATGGGTAGAGGAACTAGCGCCGGCTAGCCTCTCGTACACCAGAACTTGCTGGTTCCCACGATGCTGACTCTTTGCGGCCATCCCAACATTGACAGGCATCATTCTCGGTGGCAGTTAGAGCCCTCGACGGGGGTGTAGACTAGTTGAGAGTTGGGCCGATGAAGCCGTACACAAACCTTCTTGACCATTGTCGCGCACTGCCAGTCTACTCGTTTATGAGCGGAACTGTCGCTGTCCGTGCGAGGCGTCTGATTTGCTTCCGAGATCTCCACCTCTCCGAACAGTTGAATGGATTGTCAGTGTCTACTGCAACAGTGAAGGCCTAGGAACCGCCTCGTTGTCCCTCAACGGTGAGGGGTTTCTCACACGTGAAATCGCGCACTGTCAACTTAGCCCCTGGACCACAAATCCCATGTATAGAGTATATCCAGGCGGACGGTGAATTGAGGCCTGTGGCTTGAGAGTAGCGACTCGGAGCCAAGGAGGAGAAGCGGCGATCAAGCTGCACTCGGGATAATAGGCGAGGTACTATACAGCGGAGAACATTAGAGTGCCTTTTAACACCCATGAACCCTCTTCAAATGACTTTTGAGATCCCCCTTCGTGTTATGCCGCGCAGTACAGCTACCCACGAATGGACAACGGTGGGTGCGACGGTTCTCGTGCCGCATGATGTGATCTGCTCAAGAGGTTCATATTGCTCGCCTTCAGGCAATGTATACAAAACAGCAAGAGGTACCTACCACTGAGATTCGCACGACGAGTGAACGTTCGGCCGCATTGGCTACACTGATACTGCGCGCGGTGCGCGTGCCCCTGCTGACGGCGGGAAATGGACGCTATGGCCCGAGCGTCAGAGCCGACCTGAAAACGGAATACGTCTTGGTCGGCGCCGGCATGTTCGTCGTTAGCAATGACGACGCCAGTGGGGACAGGTGCAAATGGAGATGTGACCACCCCGTATGAGGCCGAAGTCGGCGATGGAAGAGAAGGCATAGTGGGCTGTCCGAAAGACTGTGCATGATTGGGTAGTAGATAGCCGACGGTAGCGCCAGCGTTGAAGTCTTCACTCGTCAGACCTGCATGTATGATGTCGATTTGTGAGTGATTGAGGAGCCTGTAGGGCGAGGGGACACACCCGGAGCCGCAGCCGTGGTAAGAGGGGATGTGAAGGTGAACTCATAAGTTTGCGTGCCCTCCGTAGACAGAAAGGGTGCACAAGTCTCTGGCGCTGGGTGGAAAGTCAGACGACGCCGACAAAAGTGCGCTAGAGTTCACGCGCCTAGGTATTGAAGGTAGCTGGGGGCGGCCGTATGGACACTGGGACCACCTCCGAATTGCTGCTGGTAGCCACGAGAGGACGATCTGTGTGATACGTTATCGTCAACGGACAAGAGGGAGAGAACATCTTGTGCAACGCACGTAGAATGAAGGGGCTGATGATACATCGTCGCGTTGCTAGGGATGGCTCGACGCACCCTGGCATTCTTTTATATGGGCATTCTTGTTCATGGTTGCAGGAGGGTGGTGCCGGTCGCGCGCCTCGAGCGCCCCGCGGGGCGCACATAGATCAGATCATTCTGCTCTGCTGTGTCGGGCGTGACTGTTCAGTTCAGTTGCCTTCAACGGCACGCACTTTCCTTGAAGATCTTCGACCCATTCAGCATGAGGGACCAGCGGACCCCAAAAGGCATCCGAGCCCGTCGCTAGCACTAGGACCCCTGACACCTCCGATGTGAGGTCCAACCTGCTACCAGAAGACGAACCGACAGGCAGGACTCGCCATGCGACGTACGCGGCGCTTGCGCGGCCTTGAGCGTCCTCGCCCTTCCCCGCGGGGGCAGGGTCAAGATCCAGACGATCTTCTGGATGCGGCGACCCGAGCTAATAGTCGATTATTCTTATTCGATTTAGGTCGAAGAAGGTGATGGTGGCGGAGGGACGTCTATTCGGTTCCAAACGTAGGTTAGCACGGTTCCAAGGGGTCTTCGCCGCGTCACGTCAGTCACGTACCAACAGGCTGCGGCCAATGCCGAGCAGCTCACCCTCATCGTTTGGTCGTTTCACGCACTGTGGAGCAAGCCTTCGAGCGCAAATTATCACCGTATACGCCAAAAAATGCATTCTTCCTTGTTTTATCGCGCATATAGAGGGAAGTGGCCTTCGCACGGACTGATAGCAAAAGCAAGCGTGTCACGTGCTATTGTGGGTCCAGGGCGCGTAAGATCAAGGAGAGATATTCGACTTCACCTGCATACAACGCTGATGAGGATCCGGTCAGATAACGCCTTCCCTATGCACGAACACATACCGTTCTCTCTGGGGAACGCTCTCCCAGTATCTAGGCCACCGGCGCAGGAGAACCAGAGTCAGGCTCGGCGAATGCCGAGCATGACCCAAAATGGACGGTGCAGCTCAGCCCTGCCGCATGCTTCGTCTTTGGCCTCGCGCGTGGTTCTAACAGCCCTCCGAGGGAACCTGTAGGTGCAGAAGGAGCTCGACGTGCATTTACTGGTGACGAGGCTGGCACACGTTCCCCGCCTTCCCTCCGAGGGCCCCCTTCGGGAGGTTCTGCGAGATTTCGGGTCCCTGAGATCCGGATCGAATAAGAATAATCGACTTACCCCTCGCGGCGACCCGAACGTCGCGGCAGAAAGCTGTATTGCACCAACCTGTTATGATGCGATTGGTAGGCACGCCGGGCTTCCATGTCGAGGCTATGTGAATGATTGAATACCAAGCGCCCGATCGGGGAGGACAGCAAAGCGCCTCGAGGCTCCCAGCATCTATCGGTGACGGCGGGAATAAGGTTCGCATCACACGCGCATTGCCGACTCGAGACTGGCATTGTTAATCGCACTACTTCTGTCAGCGCCCGTCCCGCGAAGCAGCATCCGTACAGTCAGCAGTCGACGCCATCGACGGTGATCTTCTAAAGTGCCTTGCAGTGCTCTTTCCAGGAAGGTGACGTGAGAGCCACTCATTTGTGAAGGGGGCGCGTTAGCGAGTAGTTCTGAAGGCGGCGCAAGATGGCTCTGAAGGCGGCGTGGGATATATGTGAAGGTTGTCGGCGTGCGAACGACAACAAATCGACCTCGTCTTCAGACTTTGATAGACGCGCCGTCTTGTCTTGCTGATCTTCCTCAGCCGACAGTATTCATACCTTCTTGCGTTCCATGTTCATCTCCCCATTCCCGTCATGTCCCTACGCGGGCCACCATGGAGGAATTGAATGATGGATAAGACAAGGTGGCAGATACCGACAAGACGACGTAGCGAATGCTGAGCGTTAGACGAGGGGCCGGATGCAGCGCGTCAGACGAAGGCATTAAGACACGGCGAAGGGTTATCATGGTCAAAGACGGAGGAAATAGATTACGAAATGATGGAATAAATCACGAAGTGCGGGGGCGGCGCAAGAAGAGCGGGAGAGCAACAGAGAAGGTGTGAGAGGGCAATTGAGGAGATGTAGAGGGCTATAGAAAAGATGTAGAGGGAGGGCGACAGGCTGGGAAGGAGAGAGACGCTCCGAGAGAATATGGAAAATGGGGTTGAAAGAGCGTAAAGGGCAGACGGATGTTGGTGAGACGTGCGAAGGGAAGCGTACGGTACGCACCTTTGGGGCTCAAGAAACGCGTGCAGGGGGGCATTGAACACGTACTGATACCTTGGGCGGCGCTCCACCCTCATCTCCTCCCCGTCCAACAGTGGCCATTCCTTCTTGCGCCCGCGTCCGTCCGTCTCACCGCATCCATCTCGCGACAACATGGAGGTACCTTTCCCGTATATGGCGACGAGCGTCAGATGAGGAAGACAAGACGCGGCGAAAGGAAATTATGTAGAAACACCCGGCGACGAAGCGAGGGAGCGACGCAAAGATTGTGAAGGAAAATGGAGTTGAAGGCGTGCAATGGCCTTAGAAAAGGCGCAGAAGGGTCATAGGATGTGTGCAAAGGCGACGGGCTGGGAAGTATAGGGCTGCTGAAAAGGGAGCAAGGAAAGGATAAGACAAGAGTAGAGGGCCAACGGGAGGAAAGGGCGAACAGACGATTTGACTAACGACGAATCGAAGAAATGAAGGCGTACGGACGCACCTGAATGAAGAACCACGAGGTTCGCGGGTGTAGATAGTCGCCAACCTGAGAGGGCAACCTGCGGTCGTGTCTGCGCTTCACACGCATGGGTTTGTACAGGCCGTCATGGCGAGTAGCACCGTGGTCTTGGAAGAACGTCGATCTCCCCTGGCGCGACGATGACGAGGTGGTCGCTATGATCAACCTTGTTGACGAGGGAAGACGGTCTTGCGACGAACGTCGAGTAACAGACCCGGGGAACGGTGGTGGCTGAACCAATTGACTTGGGTGAAGCCGGGGCAACAAGACGTTGAAGAGAACGGACGGAGCATCGGACGGCATTTGGTTTTGTGCAGAGGTGAGTAGCGCGTTGCTGTGGGCATATATTACATGTCATGTAAAGTAAGAGGGTCGTGAGTCGGGACCGGCCGGCGCGTACGAGAGCACGAGGGAACTGGAGGGGAGCGACGCCTAAAGGCTGAGGATGACCTCAGGACCGGTGAAGGTCGGATCCACCGGAAACGGGGTCTATCAGATCCACCAGACGGGAAACTGTCAAGTCCACCAGAGACGGTTGACTATCAAGTCCGCCGAAGACGAGTGGTTGCCGCTTAGAATCCTGGAGGCACGATGCCCTTTGGTTGCTCGGCTTGCGGGTACATGGTCGGCATCATCTAGAGGGATGTTGTCAGTATCAGGTACACGTGCAAACACACGATAACTCACCCCCTGCGTGCCCTGCTGCTGCTCGAACATCTCCTTTTCTTGCGCGACCAGCTTCGCCTCGTCCTCGAGTGCGAGGCCCAGCGGGAGCGCGATGAGCAGCGCGGACGTGGTCAGCACCCAGACGATGTTGCCGACGACTGCATCGCATGTCAGCACCATCCTTCTTCAATGAGGTAAACCCCGCCACGCACCCTTCCCCGTGCCCTTCACAAAGCTGCCTGCCTTGCTGACGTTGTTCGCGACGGCGAGGCGCGTGCTTGGGGGGACAATGTCCTTGAGCGCGGCGATGCGGTCGAGCAGCGTCTCGTCGCGCTCGTCGTCGTCGGAGGTGACGGACTCAAGGTCGTCGTCCGAGTCGGCTGCAGAGGACTCGTCGGAGGCGTACGGCACGTCCTTTTCGTCAACAATTTCGACCTGGACCATGATGGGCGGCGGGTGGGGTAGGTGAAGGAAAAGTGGTTGTAGGGTAGGGTCGGAGGTGGTGGTCGGGGACGTGGACCGTGGGCGGTGACGACAGCACGGGTGTGAATTTTGCAGTGACGCCTGCGCGTGACCCAACGTGACACCGTGTGCGCTGGGCGTCACGGCCGTGACCACACGTTGCATGTTCTCGGTACCGAGGGCGATGGAGGGCCGCAAGCAGAACACGGCGTGCGACGCCTGTCGTGCGCGCAAGGTCAAGTGCAACCGCGTCCCCGGCTCGGATCGCTGCGTGCACTGCGCGACCAAGAACCTCGAATGCACCCACTTCCAGCAGCAGGCGACCCAGCACAAGAAGCGGGCTCCCAGGTCGGGCGATGCTCCCTCGTCAGCCACCCCCTCGTACAGTGGTCCCCCGCGCCCTCGCGCCGCCTCTGCGATCAACACGTCCACCGCGACCCCCGCCGCCCCCCTATCCGCGCAACTCGGACTTTCGATCACGCCCACCTCCTCCCTCCACGCCGTCCTCGCGCACCTGCTCGCGCCCCCGCCGGAAGGGTACCCCTCCTGGGGTCCGACCGCCGCCTCCCTCGCGTCCCCTGCCGCCCGCGCCGAGCTCGCTGCCGATCTCGCCGAGGTCTACCTCCAGATCGTCCACCCGCGCCTCCCCCTCCTCAACCCCGCCCGCCTGCGCGCCCAGATCCGCGCCCAGCCCTTCGTGAGCAGCACGAACCCCCGTGATCGCGCCCCCGATCCCGAGCGCACGACCCCCCTCCCCATCCACCCCGCGCTGCTTGCCGTCGTGCTGGCGTGGGGGGCCAAGTTCGCCGAACATCCGCTCCTCCTGGCCGACCGCGCCCTCCCCGCGCACAACGGCGCGTCCTTCCTCGCGTCTGCGCTCATCACCCGCACGCGCGCTTTGGCCGAAGCCCTCGCCGTACACCGCATTCCCTCCCCCGACCACATCCTATGCGCCCTCCTCCTCGAGCCCCTCCAATCCCAGGACCCCCGCGACCCCGAGGCCTTCCACGGCTTCTGGCTCCGCGCCGCGGTCGGCCACCTCATGGGCCTGCGCGTCAACTACAAGAGCACGCTGCTCGGCATCCAGGACGGCGATGCGCGGGGCACGATGGTCTTCGCGTGGTGGATGGCGTGTCTGGCGGACGCGTATGGGAGCGCGTACTATCGACGCAAACCGATGTTGGACGACGATGATTATGATGTGGACTTTTATACGGCGCAGACGGCTGGGGTGGGGCCGTCGGGTCCGAATGCTTCGACGTCGGGTGCTGCTGCTTCAGCCTCTATAGGCCAGACCTCCGGCGGGGACACGAACCCCAGCTCAAATCCTACGTCGCCCACGGATGCTACCTCGCCCGACGCCAGCCCAAGGGACCAACTGGAGGTCTTGGTTCGTTCACACACCCAATACTTCCGTCAGCATGTCCTCATCTCTCCTCCAGGGCTACTACCGCGCCGCGCACGCCCTCGCGCGCGTAGCACGGACAATGTCCCGACGCCTCTGGACACCCGCAGTCGAAGCGGGAGGCATCCCCCACGCCACTCTCCGCCTGCTCACCCAGGCCCTCGCCGGCTGGCGCGCCGCGCACCTCGCCGCGGTAGGCGTGCCCAGGGATTTTGGGAGGGGTTGGGGATTTGTGGAAGCCGTATCTACGTGCGCCTCAGATGCCACCTTCCATGTGATGTGGGTCATCCTGTTTGGCGCGCTGGATGAGTTTGGGGTGAAGGTGAGGTGTCTATTCGTCTTCGTTTGGTCGTTTTCCCCAGAAACTCATGTTGGAGTCCTCCCTCTCGCGCCTTCAATCTAATCTAATCTATGAATTCCTCGTCAAGACTATGACCTAACGCTCACCCCCTTCAGGAATTCGCCTCCCTCCCAGACCCCGCGGCCGCGGCTGAGAAGGACGAGGTATGCGCGACGATCGCGGAGCAGGCACTGCATGGGGCGTTGAGGATTGCGGGATTGGTGAGTGCTTGGATTTTTCTTCTTTTATTGTGCGAGGCGGGCAACAGGAGAGTGTCTGGCGGCCTATCTCTTCGCCTTGGTCGTCGCCTACATAATCTTCCCCACTCACCCATCGCTCCTCCTGATTTCTCGGCCACCAACACCCATCTAACCCTCCCCAGGCCGCCGTCCTCACCCAAAATGGCTACCTCCGCCTCGACCCCGCCGTCATGCACGTCTCCTGCATCCACGCCGGGGGTCTTTTGGCGAGGTTAGGACGACCGGAGGTGCAGGCGTGCATCTTGGGCCTGGAGCAGTATGCGCACGCGTATAGTGAGGCGGGGGCGCAGGCGGCGGGGCTGAGGCGGGTGTATGAGGGGGTGGTGGGTGCGGGAGGGGAGGGTGTGGGTGTGGGTAGTGGACAAGGGCAGAGTGGTGGGGGCGGGCAAGCCAACGAGGTGCGTCCGGAGGTCCACGCAGTCGACGATCTGTGGATGCTGACCCTCGACCAGCAGGACATGAACACGGACGAGCCGTACGCGTACGACACGGGGTATGGATATGGGTATCAGCAAGAGTCCGCGTATGGGAATGGGAACGGGAATGGAAATGGGTACCAGGGCTATGGCGACGGTTATCAGTCGTACGGCTCCGAGCGCGCCACGCAGGGCTTCAACTACAGCCACGCGCGCAGTACGTCGCCGAACGACGACAATGCGGCTGAGGGATATCAACAGACGAGCCCGACTTCGACTATGCCCGCCTCGACGACATACCAGCAGACAAGCTACGCGCGGAGCTCTTCGGCGCCCGCGAACAACAATGCCACCTTTGCGGAGCAACAACAGCAGGGGTACGGGGGATACCCTGCGTCGTCGGGTGCGACCTCTGCATACCCGAGCACGCCGGATGCGACAAGCGCATATCCCAGCGCGTTGACCGGTGGGTATCCGAGCGGGTTTTCGAGCTCGTCTACCACCGGACACCCCAGCTCGTCGACGAAGACAGTGCCGTCAAATGCGGCATTTCCGGGGTCAGCGAGCGCGTTCCCTTCCTCCTCTGCAGCCGCTGCCAATCCCTCTGCGCCTGCATTCTCTGGCGCTAACACCAACGCCACCACCAACGCCCCCTCCTCCAACGCCGCCGCCGCCCCCACAACCAATAACAACACCACTCACTCCACCCCGACCACCCCCCTCGAGGCCACGCTTGCCGCGCAGGGCTTCTCCCTGCACCCGCACGCGCGAGGCTTCCCAACGGGCGCGAAGGGCCTGCGTTTCATGCGCGGCGCGGCAAGGGAGTTGATGGCGCGAGGTGTAGGGGGAGCGAGTGCAGTGGGTGGTGGGGAGGGAAGAGAGGAGAGGGGAAGGGTGGATGATGGAGATGGGATGGATGTGGAGGAAGGTGGGTAGGAGGCACGAACATGGGAATGAAGGGGCAGCATGGGAGTAAAGGGAGAACACGGGCATGAAGGGGTGACTTGTATAGGGGAAACGCACGAACGCTGGACCCTGCGTGCTGTTGTACTTACCGACTGAGAAAAGGTTCCTTGTTATTCGTAACTTTAGTCCTTGGTCTACGCTAGATCAAGCTGGCCTCTTTACTTACTTGGACTTTCCCGTAGACGTCGATCGTTTGGTCCGTCATTTGCTTTTCTGCGTTGTCTCGTACCTTTTTGCGTTACCTCGTACTTTTCTGCGTGATCTCCTGGCCAGTAACTTTCAGTCTCGTCAGTCACTTAGCCTTCGGCTTGCTGTTCTTTGACGTGTAAGCACGATAGGGGTCCCCAGAGAGTCCCCACATGTTTGTTGAACGCCGCATGTTGCCAAGACATCATCGAATGAGATCTCGATTCCTAGTATTGATATCTCCGTATAGTCACATCATCGGAAGCATAACGCTAATGCGGTTCCCACGTTGTCCCAAGGGCGTCGCCCCTTCATCTTTTGACGTGCCCCATACTCAGCCACATTGACAATGCCATATTACCTCTAGGCTAGTGAGAGAATATGGATATCACTCGTACTTCGGACTAGATACACCCGCGCGGCGGACAAGGGAAAAACAAGCTGCCCGTGATGTAATGAAGAAGATAAGGACTGAATGGCAGCGTCTATGAATGAATGCATCGTGGTGGCCTTCAGTTGGCGCTTCGATTATCTACTGTGCCCGGATCAGAGCCGGAGCCTCAGGCGTGCCGACGGCGCAGCTGGAGCGTATGCACGTTCCTGGAATGGCTTCTCAAGCCGCTCTCCGTGTTGAACCTAGAGCTGCAGTCGGGTACGGCGCAGCAATATTGCTTGCGGTTTTCGTGGCGAAGGACGTGGTCTGAGAGCGTAGTAATCAAGACACGATCGGCAATATCTACGCTCGGTCGCTGCTCACCATCGCGAGTGCCCTTCCCTTCCGCGTGAAGGTCTTCGCGCAATAGGCGCACGCGTACGCTGCCTCGAGGTCTGGCGGCGACCGACGAGCAGTAGATGCTGCCGCATGCGCGTCCGAGCCAATCGCGCTTCGGAAGGTTTGGCGTAGATCATCAGATCGGGACGGGACATTGGTGTATCGGGGTTGATATTCGATGGACGGGGTAAGGAGTGAAGGGAAAACCGGAGGAGGTGGCGGCGAATAAATAGGCCAGTCATGCGGCGCACAGTACTGCGCTGACGGCGGAGATGAGAATGCAAGTTGGTGAAGGAAGGGGCTGTTAGGGAGTATCGGTAGTGGCCCCGCGAAGTCGCTGGTCGGGGTGCTGAACGCGATCTGGCCGAGAAGGTCTGTATGCCTCGTAAGTCGCCACAAACAACAACGCGCAGCACAAGTGTATAACACGCACTAGGCCAGTCTGCGAGACCAGCATCTCGGGATGCGTGTCCGTGAACGAGCGAATCAGAGAAATACGTCGGCTGCGTGGCCGCCGTCACAGCTGTAGGGGGAGCAATGGGCGTATACCCGCGGCGAAGCATGTCTTCGGCCGGCCAGTCTGGCTGGCCAGGCCATTGCCCGACGAGGGGCATGGCATGCGGAGCCTGCGCGTCGTGAAAATAAGGAGGGTTGGACATCAGCGTAAAGTGGAAGGTTGTAAAAAGAGGTCTAGGAGCCTCTTCATTTTATAGGCGATGCTTGGGAGTCAGCGCAAGGGCTGACACGCGAAGACCGAGGGTACGCTCGCTCACGAGGGCGCTGCGCTTGGCTGCAGAACGCTGGGGTGTCTGCCAACATGACGGACGCCCAGGGTTCAGATATGGCAGCTCGGGTGGACTAGGAAAGAGAAGTACGAGAACTTCTGTTGTCGGGAGGCAACAAGATTGCGCGAGGTGACATGCTGTCGCGTCGGCGGCGATTGAGTGTTCAAGTAGGAAGGCGCGTGGAAGTCATATCGAGAAGTTGCCACCGTCCGGCCTCATTAAGACCGCACAAAACTTCCTTATCGAGATTTGGGGTCAGGCCGAATCATGGCTACGAGCCCTCGGCGGTCCGAGTACGCTGCCAGTGTCGACGATCAGTTTAGGACAGGGCCCTGTCTTTCGCAGGCCAATGGGACGGACGGTAAGGGCTCGAGACCTCACGTGTGCAAGAGGGTGACCAAACAAGGCGAATCTACCAGTCGAAAGGAATGAGATGAGCCTGGGCAATAGACATTAGGACCAGCTATAGCCGACCGTCACGTCCATAAAATAAGACCTCATTCGCAAGCCAAGAATCTAGAGGCAAAAGTGGCATCCGAATGCGGATGTGAACGTCATCCCATGGTCCCGAGCACATGCTATGACTCACCTGCTATCTTTACGAGCGAAGGCTCGTGTTGTACATTGGAAATGCTTGCCGGCATTTGGCGGGCGGAGACCTGCCTGCGCAGGACGCAAACGGTGCAATCTCCCTCGACAATCTTGACTGTCTCGTTCCCATCTGTGTCCCGCCGTCTGGCTGCGTGGTCTCTCTGACAGGCAAGGTCCGGACGACGCTGCCGCGCGATCCTCCACCTCCTCGTCCCTATTACTCTCTCGCACCCGAAATCGATGATGTTGACCCTCACTCCGAGTCGCACCGCTCGCGCGCGCACGACCGCCAACTACTCTGGGAGAACATGGAGAGATTGCGGAACGCTGCGAGAAAATCAAGTGCAGACTTTTGGGCACTTGTGCGCGAATGGGGCGACGCCAAACCGCGGGCTGCTGGTGTGTCCCTCCTTCAGCTGAAGGACGCGTTCGAAGCGCGCATGACACTCCCCTCCATGGGGACACCTCCCGCATCTGCAGACGCGATTGAAGCGGCGCGCCACCGCGACGCCACCACGCGCGCGGCACATAGCATCCCCAACCATACCACTGACAAGACCGAATTTGGCACCTTCTCGCGTCCCTTCGATGAAGGCGAAATCAAACGCCTGAAGAAGCAGCTCCGCGCCCGCCAAGATTCCGCTACAGGGCTAGATGCCGTCGCATACAAGGCCATTCTCGACATTGACAACGACCTGCTCGCATCGTTCTTCACGAAATGCATTACCCTCCTGGACGTACCTGCCGTGTTCCTCACCACAATCCTGATTGGTATACTGAAGGCAGGGAAGGCCCCTTCCGACCCCGAAAACTACCGCATCATCGGCCTTGAGTCTTGCCTCCTGAAGGCGCTCACCCTGCTCGTCGATCACCGCTTCCGCGAATGGGCAGAGGATGGAGGACTCATTCCTCCCTCCCAGAACGGATTCCGCGAGGGCTACCGCACGAATAATAATATCTTCATCTTGCGGTGCGCCATCGAACGCGCGCGGGCATCTGGGCGGCCTCTTTATGTTGTATTCGTGGATCTCAAGAACGCTTTCCCCTCCACTGACCAGGCGATGCTCTGGTCCAAGCTCTGGAACAAGGGGGCATCGGGGCCAATATTCGACTGGCTTCGCATGCTGTATCGTCGCATGTCCTACGTTGTCAAGCAGGGCTCTACGCACTCCGACGCCTTCCTCTCCACGGTTGGAATCCTTGCTGGCGACTCCGCCTCACCTGGACTGTGGAACTTATACTTCTCCGATCTCTGCATCCCACCGCGCGCTGGTGACGTCTTCTTGGATGGAATCTGTGTCTCCCACGTCGAGCAGGCTGACGACGTGGCGCTCTTCTCCATGGCATGGAGGGACCTACAGAAGCACATGGATACATTCAGCACCTGGTGCAAGGTCAACTTCGTCGTCATCAGCGCAGCCAAAACAAAGTGCATGGTCTTCGGGGGACCTGTGGATGCGGACTTTGGTATCAACGTTGATGGTCTCCCTCTGGACGTCGTCACCTCCTACAAGTATGTTGGTGTGACTATACGCTCCGACCATCGGAATATGTTCGCCACGCACTACGTCATCAAGGCGAGCAAGGGAGCGAGTGTTGGAAGGGCAGCTTTCTCGGTCGAAAGCATTGTCGGCAGCCTACCCGTGCGTGATGGAAAGACCATATACTTCGCGCGTGTCGACCCACATCT
>JAMQCK010000621.1:0-18879 GCA_024196135.1 Pleurotus ostreatus/Saccharomyces cerevisiae fusant | reverse complement strand
AGATCAACATTGCAAGTCGCAACGCTCGCTGGATGTGTAAGTGCCAAGGCGGCGAGAGTACGGGTGGCAGCGAATTTCAAGACCGGCTTGGGGGAGGACAGGAACAATTGGAGGACTGAGATCTCTGTCAGCAAGAAAATAGCGCGCACGTAAAGAGGACGTACCAGAGATGGATCGCGTGAGTTGCGCGGCGGTGACATTCTTCATCTCGCAGATTGCCCTAGCAGCCTCGAAGTTGACCATGTCGCTCTTGTGACGAAGCCAGCCTTCCAAAAGATCGAACATCTGACGCTGAACGCTGAACACGACGTCAGTGCGCATCCCTTTTCAGCCTTCTCGAGTACGCACTTGGGATCTTCCTCCATAACCTTCGCCGCGTAGCGGATTAGCATACAGAGAGCCATCGGGTTCTTGAGCGTCGTGCCAGCGCCAGACTTGCCCCCACCGAGCTGCTGAATCATCTTCGTGACTGCCATCCTGTCCTGTTGCCTGATGAGATACAAAAGACCGAGCGCGTGGTACTGCTGCGAGTAGCTGGTCGATTGGACCGGCTGCTGTCCCTGCTGCGCGCTTGACGAGCCGCCAAACCCGAGGTATCCGCCTCCGGAGGAAGCGCCAAAAAAGCTGGATGACGACTTGGCGTTGACGGCCTCTTGCGCTTCATTTACCCAGCGCTTGACCGCGTCTTTGGCGTGGGGGTAGAGGTGGTACGCGGAGACGAGGGCGGCAGACGAGATGGCGGGGTTGCGATCGACGATATGAGCTTTGAAGAAACGCTCAACACCTTGTGCCATAGAGGGCTTGAAGGCGTTCAGTTTGAAAACGTACAAAAGAGGGGAATGAGCGCACGTCGATGATATGGCAGAGCGCGCGGATGGAGTTGGGCCGGTAGATGACATCCGCTGGCGCGGACATGTCCTTCATGATACTGCTGGTGACCATGATAACATCGTTGGCATAAGGCGCAAGCTCCTTGATTGCCAAGTAGACCGCCTGTCTCAACGCGCTCTGCAGTACTTCATGAGATAACTTCCATCTGCATAGATCCATGTACGCACATCCTTGTTCTGGAACAGCTTCGTAGTTCCAAAGAACAGATTCGTAGCCTCCTCATTGCCAAAGGTTTCCCCAACATAGAGCAGATAGACAAGGCGCGTGAGGAGTGCTCTGCATTTGCGAGGGCTGATGGGAGATTCGTTGAAGACGCGTGCTTCCTGGATGATGGTCGTCTTGTTATTGTAGTACGAGCTCAGCCCGCTTTCGTCCTCCTTCTTGGAGGTAAAGGACACCGCAAAGGAGGCCATGGTGGATTGCGACCGTCGCGGGGCCGGAGATATGTGCAGGCGGGCTTGTCGCGGACGACGGGGACGACGTGGACGGTTAGTTGACTTGTGTTTACCGACACGACCAAATCGCGACGCCACAAATCACTTCGTCTTTTCGCGCTTGCCTTCATCGTAAGTAAGACTTCGTTCATACAACGCAGCGCTTGCATTGCCGTCTCTGAGGGTATCCAAGCCCTCCGCGTGTACTCCCGCAACCGTTTGATAGGCTCAGTTTGTTGCCTATGGCAACCCGAGTGCCATGTCGCTACTACCGGACTGACTTGCGTGGAAGGAGAAGAAGAGCCTTGCTTGTCCATTGACCTCACTATACTGGTCGATGGAACGAATACATTGTATGTGACATTCTCGTGTGCGTACAATATTCCATGTCCTTTGGGTTCTGTCCTATCCTATCTGGAAATTCCATCGGAAAACTGGTATCCTTCCCTGCCACCAACGACCCTTCCCGGACCTCCACATCCATGTTGACCCATCAGAATACCCGAACGCCAGACGGGCGCACGTAGTGACATGTCACTAGTACCACGAATGCAATGGATACGATGGGTAGCGTGAGTACGGCCGCGCAGCCGCCGGCCACCGCACTGAGCGCGTACGAAGGGAGAATCGTGGAGTGTTGTCGAACAGGCTCCTTCGTCGTCGAGTCTCCCGGGGCGTCGATCTTCCTCTGCAATGCAAAGTCCAAGCTTGCCGCCACGGCCAGCCCGAGATCCCTTCTCGCCTTCCTCAGCACGATCTCGCTGCACCACTCTGTGTCTTCGCCGATCCTGCCTTGGCAGCGCGCGACAGCTGACGGCGAAGCCGTAATCACGAATGTCTCCGGGAGCGTGCCTACGCTGGAGGCGGCTGAGGGGAGCAGAGCAGACGACTGGCAGCCGTGCCTTCCTAGGACAAGTGACATGGCTTCGCGGATGGATGACGCGGGAGTGCGGGAGGACAGGTGGTGTTCGAGCCAGTCTCCGAGGGTGCGGAATGGCCGCGTTTCGCGGTGAGTGTGGCGCCTCCTTCGGTCCGCCCTGCACGCGCACGGGCCCGACCACCTCCACCGCCAGATGTCGTCGCCGAATACGTCTTGATTGTACGCCAGACAATCGCCGCAGAGCGACCGCCGTACAGCTGCTTCGTAGGCGTCGAGCGCGCGGACAGCGTCGTCGGCAGCTCGGTACACGAGCGAGGACTGGAGTTCCTCCCGGATGAGCAGCATGATTTCGACTGGGAGTTGTGGATGGAATGGTGGTGAAGTGTGGTAAGCGCCTGTGTTATCGAGGATGGCGTCGAAGGTCTGCATCTCCGTGGAGAGCTCTGCGAGTGTCGCGTATGCGAGCGCGGACGACGAGGTGGCGATCATGGCGGAGGACATGTCGAAGGGTGTTGAGCAGCAATATGCCCAGCCGTCCCGCCACCTCCGCCCTTTATACCCTGTACGCCTCGCAGCGCCGGGATCGCGGCATAGACAAAGCTTCCTGCGTGGTGTTGGCATTGATCAATTCAGCATGGAAGAGAAGGCATGGCAGGCTAACGGACGGGGCCTGTAGGCTGCAGAAAAGGGATGGTGCGAAGTCTATTCAAGATTGACAATCGGCCAGCGATATTCACTCGGACGTACCGCTCGGCGTTTGCGCGTCCCGTACACGCTGAACCGAGCATGCTCGTAGCCGCTTGCTCTTCTATCCGCCGGTAGCCCTTCGCATGCATGACATGCGGGGCATAGCAGAGAGCGCTACGCAATGTGTTGCCCAGGAGCTTATTTGAATCCAACATACGCGCCTGACTGCCTCGAAGAATGTCAGCGCGCGAAGATGGAGAAGGACAAGCATGATCATTGGGTCGTTATGTAAAGGTAGGCCTGTTATTCGGTAGGTGGGAGCAAGCCTGCATGGGGATCTATGCAGGAGATGGAGAGATGTGGTGGCGCGAGAGAAGCGAGCAGGTGCGCCGAACGGGGAAGACCCTCAGTCAGCATCACCATTATGGTCGGTCTCCCAAGATGTCAGATCTCCCACCGCTCGCTCAAACTCGGCGACCAGATTGAGTCCACCCTGGCGCACCTCATTCCCTAGCCGTCTGTGTCCTGAGAAAGAGTAGGAGGGGTATGGGTACGCAAGCATGAGGCTGTCCATCGAATACTGGGGACTGTATGCTTTCATGCGTGGCTCGGCGACAGCCCACTGCTTAATTCTGCAAAGCTGATTAGCGTGCAACGTGTGCGCATGAGCGTACGTACTGCTCGTAGATGATGTCCCTGCGGGTCAGAAAGTGTGACTTGATAACATCCTAAAGCGCCTTGAGGGACTAGATAAAGATCAGAAAGAGTGGAGGGCTCACCCGCCATATTCCATATCGATGTTCGCTCTTCATCCAGCCGACAATCGCCAGGCGCGTGTTCTCGACATTGACGTTGCGGTTATACATGATGCTCCGCTGATTGCGAGGGTTGGCGGCGCCCATTCCAGGTCTGAAGAGGTTGTGAGAAAGGCGACGCCCTAATCAGTGTTGGACGTACTCGTTGAAGTAAGGCACATCGATCAGGATCATACTCTGTATGCTGATGAAGACTTGCAAGAGGGTCGACTTGTACGGCTGCCATTGCTCTTCCGCCCTACATAATTTCGTAAGCGCGGAGACTTGACTGGTGGGAGAATATGTCACTTACGATCCGGGCCAAGTCCCCAAAAGGGACAGGCACACCTAAACATGCCGTGAGACGGAGAACAAACATAAGCAAAGTCCCGAACACCCACCTTCCCGCTCTCGTACAAGTTCGGGTTAAACCTCACCTTCCCGCCACCTGCGCCCCTTGTGTCAGAGGAAGTTCCAGAAAACGAGAGGCATGTTTGGCGCTACTGACCTGTCGTCCGAAGATGCACCAGCGGGGGCGTTCTGGGATATTCAAGGGGCAAGAAGATGTCAAACTCATACAGCCCACCGGCGTACGGCGTGCCGTCCGGGCCAGCGATCATGGCTTTGCTGTGGAAGAGGGAGTGAGAGCCAGGGTCAGCCGAAGAGCCATACAGAATACGGAGGATCGCGCCACGTACATAACATCGTTCCGCGTCTCGTCGACGCGCACGAAGATGCCCGGAGGAAGGCTGGTCGACAGCGCGGCTTGCTCCCGGGCGATGTGCAGGGTGTCGCCACTCCGGCGGGTGGAGCGCTGAGTTTGTTGGACTTGCTGGTTGTAGTTGTAGTTGCTGTAGTTGAGTCCTTCGCGGGTGCTGATCCCCCGGCTGGCATCGTCGAGGGAGATATGCCGGAACACCAATCTTTCGCATATTTCGATGTACCGACGCTCAGTCGCGTCCTTCGAGTTCTCCGGCGCCTTGCCTTTCGATGCTGATGCCGTCTCCTTCGCCATTGCGCCGCTAGTCTCAAGCATCTTCACGACACGATCGACGTCGTCCTTCGCTGCCATAATGTCACCGCATAGCGATACAGCTGCGATCGTGTCGTCGTCCAGTTCCTCGTTCTTCTGCTGTACCGCCGTCGAGAACGCAGAGCACTGCTTGGCGAGCTTCTTGAAATGTTCGTATGGAGGCGGTAGCATCGAGAAGTCGTCACCATTCTTCTCCCACAATATCTCGCCGTCTTTCCACATCCATAACTCTATGCCACAGCTCAGACGCATCTCCCGGCGAGGTCCTACTAGCACGCGCGCTGTGAGTTCGCTGTCTGCTAGACGCTTGAGCAGTGCTAGAAGCGCGCGATACGTCTCGACGCGAGATATCCAGTCGGTGACAGAGTCGTTCCGCAGCAGAGACGCTAGCACGTCCGGAAGCAGGGATAGCACGATTAGATGGCCGGTCGCTGCGTGAGGGAGCATATCGTATACCGCAGGATCCGCGGAGTAAGGCGCAGGAAGGAGGTCCGTGATGATCTGGAAGGCGCGGACGGTGAGGGTGTCCCAATGCTTTGCCAACGCCTGATTCCTATTCTCTTGTCGCTGCGGTGGTGGGACGTTGTATCGACTGTAGCGGGCAGAGAGCAAGCCGTAAGACATGTAGCTGTCGTAGTCGACCCGCGAACCCGTGCCGTAGCCAGTTCCTCCAGGACCGACAGAGCCTACGTGCTTGCCCTTGCCTTTCGAAGCTTCGGCAGCTCTAGCCTCAGCTGCACTTCGCTCGTTGAGAATTTGACGGTCGAAGCTGCCCAAAGCTTCGAACAGCGCTATGACGCGGACGTCCGGGCAGCATACATGGACGGTGCAGGTCTTCGACTTTGCTGGCCCCTTGCAGCTCTTTGGACAAGCTACTGTCGCGAAGCAGCCCCGGCAGTGATTTGCGGAGCATGACGGACAAGGAGCGTGCAAGAGCAACCCGAGGCTTGGAGGCAAATTGGAATCTCCGTTGAGAACGACCTGCTTGACCTATTAGTGTATGTACACGCTATAAGGTCTACGGTATGCGCACATGACCGCGAGGCGAAGGAACATCCTTTCCGCACTGGGTGCAAGTCCTCGTACGAGTGAATGTTTCTACAAAGGCTCGTAGCGCTTCTTCTGGATCGTCCATGTCGTCAGTTTTCTTCTGTACATCCTTTCCCTTGTTCTCTAGTTGGGAAGGGTCAGGACATTGTCATAAAAAGCGCCATTCAGCCACACCTCGTGGGGGTAGCGACGAGGTTTCAATAAGCACATCCATTGTGGCATCGTTATCCTGCGGTGCTGCGTCTGCATTGCTCAATTCTTCCGCAGCCAGGCGACGCGCTAGTTCCTCGTCCAAGTCGAATCGAGTTCGTTGGGATGGGGTCATTCCGTGGTCTTCAACTGGTGGCGGGCATCCGAGCCATCCGAGCCGGTCAGTTTGTACTTATTTGGTCTGTACTTTGATGGCCCGGGAATAGCACGCGAGCGAGCGACAATTCCGACCTCCTTTGACCTCTCGGATGTCGCGGGATACAATTCTAAGAGGATTTAGAAGCTTGCCAAAGAGGGATTAGTGAATAGCTATCCGTCGTGTCGAGTTATGATCAGAAACAAAAGATCTAGCATACATATTGACTATCGGCTCTTTGAGAATGTTCGAAACTCGACTCAGATAGATGCCTGAGGTCCCGGGCGCGATCTGGTGGCAGGAATCTCTTATCTCATCGCAGGAGCGCCTCAGGGATTTCCGTGACCCAAATAGGCAGTCGGCTCGATCACATGGTCTGCAAGTCATGTGAAGTAACCAGACAAACAACTCTCAACAAGCCCGGTCATCCATTCCCCTCCTTGTACATGCAGTGTGAGCTTTCTATGAGAGTCATAGGCCACATCAACTCATTCTCAGGCCTCACTAGTGCTGCCAAACAAGCCAACAGACTATGGGGTTCAAAAAAGGCGCCAGAAAGGCGAATATTCAGCGTTGTCAGCAAATGCGAGCGGGCAAGGCTGCGAAGGCAGATCAGGAGAACGTACCACCCGACAAAGTCACAGAACAAAAGCTCAAGGATGCCAACACTCGTATACGAGCTCTCGAGCGCGAGGCGAAGACGTATGGATCAAAGACAAAGCGGTTACAAAAAATCATCTACAATGCTGACCGACGCGAGGAACGGCTGCGCGATGCTGAGGAGGCCCACCAAAAAGCCGTGAAGGAGTACGAGATGAAGCTTGTCTCTGCGCAGAAGGCTGCAGACCGGCGGGTCAAAGCCACGAGCGATGAGAAGGCGAAGGACATTGCTCACCTCGAAAAGCTGCTTCGAGCAGCTGAAGTCAAGCTCACGCAGATGACGGCGGCCAACGAGACAATGGCAGCAACATCAGAGAAGCAGGTAGTGTCCCTGCGCTCCGTGCGTCGCCACGTACACTGCCTGCAGAAGACGCTTCGGCGCGCACAGGCAGCACATCGACGACAGAAGCTGAAAAACGGCACCTTAACTCGTGTTGACAAGATGAAAGCAAGACATGCTTACGATCCAGTCCTGCGGGCGCTTGTACGCAGCCTAGTCCGTGCGGGCTGTAGCCAGGGGAAGGTCGGCGCTCTCCTTCAAGAAATCGGCAAAACCTTTGGGATCAACCTAAACCACCTAGTCAGCAGACGGACGGTCTCGCGGATAGTACTCGAAGGACTTATCATGGCACGTATTCAGCAGGGGCACGAGATGCGACTCGCACAAGGTGCGTACATATACCTATGCTGTAGAACGAATGCTTACTTAATCCTCAGACATGACGCTGAGCGGCGATAGCACGTCCCGCCGAAACCAAAATTATCAGTCACACCACGTCACGTACAGGGTAGTTGAGATCTTACCGGATGGGACGGAGCGCGTATCGTGGCGTACACGATTCCTTGGGATCCGCTCAACAGTCGACCATACTGCAGCCAAGTCGAAGGAGTCCTGGTTCCGCATCTTCGAAGAGATCATCAGCATATATAACGCATCCCCACTCTTCGCACGTACATGTGTGAGCGCCCTGTCCCTCGGCCACCTCTGCAAAATCCTCCGCGGCATGTGCAGCGACCACGCTTCTGCCGAAAAAGCGACAGCCGACGCGATGAACGCAGCAAAGCAGGACATCACCTTACGCGGGTTGGGGGAGGAGCGCCGCGCCGCAATGTCAGCTGAATCCTTCGGAGCGTTGGTGGACAGCTGGAACGCGCAGAAAATCGACGACGCTGGAGGTCTACCCGCCTGGCAGGCGCTCTCAAAAGAGCAGCAGGCGGTGCGAGACCTCGCGACGGTCGATGCGCTGATGCGTAGCCTTGGAGAGGAACACATGAGCGAGCTCCCCAAAGCGGACCAGCGTCTGCTCACCTTGTTTGTGTGGACAGGCTGCTGCATGCACAAGGATCAGAACTCCTTCAAAGGAGGGAATGCGGCAATGATGGCCGCGTGGGCAAGCAAGGGCCTAGCGCCACCGATCTTGCTAGCGAACAAGGCGAATGCTGAAGTTGTGCGTAAGGTGGTCGCTCCCGAGTCGGGCAGTGGACCACTGACCGAGGTGGAGGTCGCTGCACTCGAAGCGAGCACACGCGGCGGCGCGAAGACGACTGCGCTGGCAGGGGCGATCTTCAACAACCACAACGACAAGAAGGGGCAGGGGGACACGCACCTCAACGTCATGAGTTATATGCTTTCCCCCGAGCTCGACAAGCTCATATCCTCCTTCCCTCACACGAGCAACACTCGCTTCGGCAGTCATGGCGAGGCCGCAGGCGAGCTCCTTGTACACCTCACGCAGTACATCGCCTTCCTGGAGTTCATTAAGCTGAAGAAGACCAAGAACGTGTGGACCAACATCGAGCTGAACGTGTATAACGCTCTGCACGATGGTCCGACACTCACCGAGCTGGCTGTGATGGCGCTGTACCAGCAGCTCATCACCCACCCATACATGCGTATGGTCCGCGCTCCCGAGAGCGACGAGCTCAATGCCATCGATCTCGGACCGCTGCATGTCGACGTGCGCGAGCATTGCCAGCGCCTCATCGACGAGCCCGAGCTCATCCTCGACTTCACAGGTGACTGCTACGTCGAGGCTGCCCTCGACGGCCAGCCCTTCGAACGGCCCGAGGTGGTGGACGCGATCGCCCAGCTCGTGAAGGAGGGGAGGCTGGAGCATCTGCGTGAGATGCTGGTTAGCTTTATAGAGGGTGCAAACGTGACGTGGCTCCGATTCTCGTCCGAATACGCACCGGGAGGGGTCATCAGTGAAATGACCGAAGACGAGCGATCCCACGTCTTCCTCAACGCCACGAATGACCGAAATGAAGGCGCGTTGGGGTCCTGGTGCGTCTGGGCGCGGATCTATGCGACGTCGACCATGCATAAGCACAACGCCCTCGCGATGTTTGAACGGAACGACACTCAACAATTTGCTGACCAGCACTTCGAGGCCGAAGATCATCTACACGTCATGCGGGCAGCTCGGCAGTACGATGCGTCGGGGGTAGAACGGCAACGGCGAAAGGAGCAGGCCGAGTTCGAGAGCGAGATGGTAGAGATGAAGAAGCTGCGAATCGCCGCGAGGGACGCGAAGAACAAGGCCAGAAATGCACTTCTTGACGCCACCCCGGAGATTCAAAGCGAGGCCGACGCGAGGAAGCTGACAGGAGCTCAGATAAACTTGCAGTTCGCCAAGTTCAAGGCGATGTGGGGTCCTCAATTGACGCTGCCACCGGGTCGTTCGAGTATGCCGGTCAAGCAACGGCGGGAGGCTTTGATCGGGGTATTTCGACAGCACATGGGGCTCGTATCAGAGGGGGCGGTGCGCGCGAGTAGGGAGAGTGACTTTGAGGTGGTCCAGATAACTTGCGAGGCGTGGCATGGAGAGGAAGACGAAGAGATGGACAACGAGGGCAGCTGATGGCCCGCTGATGGGCCAGTACCGAGTAACATGCAGAATCTCACGAACGTGGCATCTGATGGGTCCAAATTTTCGTATACACGTACTACGACCTAATCGTATGTATTTGGTCTCCTTACGAGCTAGAAAATCAGCCGGCGCGAGACCCAGCAAGCGCTGCCACCGTCTGGCCGGTTACTATTAAGTAACCGGTGCCATCACTGACCGGGCGGCACCCTTCGGGTGCCGCCCACCACTTCAACGTCGACCTCTATCTCGCCCCACTCCGCGGCCAATCGTCGAGCCAGCACCTCATCCGACTCAATGTACGTCGGCGCGCACATAGCATTCCCACTCGAGCTCCCTTGTACGAACTCTTCGACGAGGATAGGGCTTTCAAGACGCGGTCGCTTGGCTGGAGGTGCTGCATTTTCGTCCTCTGAATCGCTGCAGAGGTCGATCACTTCTATTGGGGTATCTCGAGTCTTGCGCGGACTTGGGTGCAGCATAGGTCGCTTCCCCGCCATGTTGCGAGGTCGTGAAGATGGTAAAAAGACAAGTTATCTGGCCGCGCGTCAACGTTGCGGACAAAGGCAGCAGCCGGACGGAGCGGATGCATTGATGGCGGCCACGCGAGCGTTCCGGTCAATTGGGCCGGTTTACCGGAGTGCGGGGAAGCTGATCATTGACGCGGGACCCCGCTGTGCGACCGTACACGGACCTCTTCATCCACACCACCATCTTCGCCGGTTCGATACGGGATGAGGTTTGTACTCTCGAGACTGCCTCTGCAGCGCGGCGCGATGAGCTCCTTCCTTCGCGGCCGCACGATGTCGACGCTCCCTCTACGTCCTCCATCAGCGGACGAGGAGAGTGCACTGCTCGAGAGCAGGACGCAGGAAATCTCTGAGTTCTTCAGCTCGCCGCGATTCAGGGGGATTAAGAGGACGTACACACCTGTCGACGTGGCAAAGAAGCAGGGATTGCTGCCTGCGACGACGCTGCCTGGCACGCTTCTCGCGGACAAGCTACACGCCCTGCTCTCCGAGGCCGCTAGCGAAGGGCGTCCCGTGCACACGATGGGCGCCGTAGACCCGGTGCAGATGACTCAGATGGCTGCCAATCAGGAAGTGGTGTACATCTCAGGATGGGCTTGCAGCAGCCTGTTGACCACGGGAAACAATGAAGTGGGCCCGGATTTTGGGTGCGTTCCCTTCGATTCATCGTAAGGTCTTGATGATCTGACTCAGCATGCAGGGACTACCCATATACTACTGTGCCAAACCAGGTGCATAGAATCTTCAGAGCTCAGCAGCTGCATGATCGCAAGCACTTCGATGCGCGGATGTCTGCGACGCCCGAACAGAGGTCGAAGATGGAGTACATCGACTACCTTCGCCCCATCATCGCAGATGCGGACACAGGGTTAGCCGGGTCAATCTCTTCCTCGTCTGTCTGCTAAAACACGTATAGACACGGAGGTCTGTCCGCCGTCATGAAGCTCACAAAGCTGTTCGCGGAGTCTGTAAGTTCGACACACGAGGCATAAGGCTGCTTCTCACTCAGAATTCAGGGTGCCTCCGCAGTCCACTTCGAGGACCAGCTCCACGGAGGCAAGAAGGTATACTCTCTTTTGCGCCGTTTACAAGTCTCACTCACACCTAAACAGTGCGGCCACCTCGCTGGCAAAGTCCTCGTTCCGACCTCCACCCACACCTCTCGCCTCGTCTCCGCCCGCTTCCAGCTCGACCTTCTTAAATCCACCATGCTCACCATCGCACGCACCGACTCCGAGAGCGCGACCCTCATCTCATCCACCGTCGATGCGACGGACCATGAGTTCATCCTGGGCACAACGAAGCCCGGGCTACCGCTTGCAGAGGCGATTGCGGAGGCAGAACTGAGGGGTGCAAGTGGGCCGGAGATCAACGATGTGGAGAGCGCGTGGATGCTTGAGCATGAGTTGTGTACCTTCGGGGAAGGTAAGGGGGCGGTAGTGTTTTCTGGAGGCTCATTACTGACGGAGAGTACAGCTGTTGAGAAGGCTATCGCGGCCTCGGACATCTCCGACAAGGCTGGTGCTCTTGAGGTCTTCAAGACTTCGTCTGCTGGCAAGTCCAACACCGTTGCGCGCGACATTGCCGCAGACATCCTCGGCAAGCCCGTCTTCTTCGACTGGGACGGTAGATATTTTTCTGTTGGTCCAATTAAGTTCTGCGCTCTAAATCACTTCATCCCCACCCAGCCCCTCGCACCCGCGAAGGCTACCACCACTTCCGTGGCGGCATCGAGCCTGCAATCCGCCGTTCCATCCAGTTCGCTCCGTATGCGGACATGATTTGGCTGGAAACGAAGAAGCCGGACCTTGAGCAGGCGCGGTCCTTTGCGAGGAGGATTCGAGCTGCGCATCCGGGCAAGTGAGTGCTTTTGGTCGCTGTTCGACTGCGTAACGGTGTTGACAGCGATGATAGGTGGCTCGTGTATAACTTGAGCCCGAGCTTCAACTGGGCAGGGCATGGCTTCACTGGTACGTTTAATTGTGGCGCGTTGGATGAGCCTTTGACGATTCGGCGCAGAGGAGCAATTGAAGAGCTTCGTCTGGGATCTGGCGAAGGAAGGGTGAGGTCAATGTTAGTCATCCGTTTTACAACTACTGATTCAGGATCTAGCTTCGTCTTGCAACTCATCTCCCTGGCTGGCCTGCACAGCAACGCTGTGACAACGGGTACGCATTTGACTATAGGCTAGGGCTATTATTAGCTAACAATTCTCTCTAGCTGAGCTCTCGAAGCGCTTCAAGGACGAGGGCATGCTCGCCTACGTCAACCTCATCCAGCGCAAGGAGAAGGAAATCGGCTGCGACGTCTTGACGCACCAGAAGTGGTCAGTATTCTCATTCAACCGATCTCTCCAAGTGCTCATCCTAGCTTTAGGAGCGGCGCAAATTACATCGACGGCATCCTGCAGACGGTGTCGTCCGGATCGTCAAGCTCGTCGGCGATTGGGAAGGATTCGACGGAGCACTCGTTCTAGGCATGAAAGTCAATGATTCGCGATAGTCTGCTGTAAACATATCTACCCTCAATGAAATGTCCATCTAAGTATCGTCGAGGACAAGGCACTGTCAGGCTTGCTTGGAGCCACCGAGTGCGCGAGTTCGTCTTGACTCTACGTCTCCTGTTGATCTCGAAGTACCGGCTTCCGTATAGTGCACTCTCAAATGTAGATGTTTAGCAGACTGTAGCATTTTCTATGTTGAGGCGCGGCGCTGACAGGGATCGGACTGAAAGAGTGGGAGACCATAACTCCTTTGGGTAACCTTGGGATTACGCAGGGGAACACGTGTCAGCCCATCTTCCAACCTGAACCAACATCGTGTCCAGCCTTTCTGCAGTGCCTAAACTCATCCCAGACCGTCAGCGCCTGTAGAAGATAAACCATTGTACGTTTATATCTTGCAACGTGTTTCGTCTCTTGACTTGCCGAAGGCCATCCGCAACATGAGTTTCACCGCGGAGCAGATTCTATCGCAGGCGCGGACCATCGCTAATATTCCCCTCCATCGCCTCGCATACGTACCTAGCGACGAGGAGGCCGCCAGTATCAGAGAAACAACAGACGAGCTGCGCACCATAGACGCCCAGCTCACCGGTCAAATATCCAACCTCCTCGCCCAGCAAGCCGCAGTCCGGGAGCAGATCGCGGTAAACGATGCCCTCCTGGGCCCAATCCGCCGCGTCCCTCCAGAGCTCCTCTCCGAGATTTTTCTCCTTGCCGTCCCCGATGACTGGGATGTTGCGTATGCCGGACAGCGCAAGTTCGACTTCGCCTGCGTATGCCACCAGTGGCGAGACGTGGCGCTCGGGACACCTCGACTATGGTCAAAGCTCCGGTTCGCACAATATGACAACTGGGAAACTCTGTCAGAGGATGTTGGCCGCCTCGAGACAGAGCTGGCGAGGACGGCACAGGCGCATCTGGATGTGGTCTTCGAGAATCGGTCAAGAAGGGATGAGATCGGACCGTCTTGGACGGCCAGTAGTGTGTGGCAGCTGCTATTCGTGCAATCGCATAGGTGGCAAAGCGCCCAGTTCGACCTCATGCCGCTGTCCGTTTACGAGAGCATTGCTGCCTGCTCATTTCCCGCCCTCACTGCCCTCAGCTTCTCTGTACGCGGGCCTCAGGATGTTGCTACACGGTCGCCGACTTGTGCATTTCTGCACGCGCCAAACGTAGCCCGCCTCTGTATGGAGTTTAGGGTGCCCATCTTGACTTTCGACTTGCCCGAAATTTGGAACATTGTCGACCTCACACTGGCAATCTATTGCCATGCTCCCGTCGCTGCCAAGCCATTCATCGATGCGCTTATGGCATGCAGACGGACCCTACGCGCTTGTCATATTGCTGTATCCCACGAGCTCATCGGTCTACCTATCTGCGAACCAGCTGCCCTTCTTCGGTTGGAAGACCTTCACCTCTTTCGCAACGCCATCTTCCTCTGCAATCATATCGCATGCCCGAATCTGAAGAAGTTGCGCGTGTCAAATTCTCGCCAACTCGACGCTTTGTATATACTGCTAGACCGCTCAGCAGGATGCAAATCTCTGCGTTCTATGACCCTGAAAAATCTGTATGGCGCCAGCGCACAAGTGATTGCTTCATGCCTGCGCCATCTGCCGCAGCTGACGGAGCTGCTGCTTGTGGGAGACGACTTCGAAGAGCTGCTATCGCACTCATTCATCACGGTGGACCTGGTGCGCGCACTAGATCGCACTAGCGGAAACCATGCCACTGAAATCCTACCCAACCTCTCGCACCTGGCGATAGATCTTGGAGGCTGGACGGACACTGTTATACACCAACGCGCGCATTGTGAAGGGTTGTTCGCGATGCTGAAGTCCAGGGCAGAGCCTCAGGAGCAGGACGAGGTGAACTTGCAACCGCTACAATCTTTCACACTTGGCGGAACTGGATGTTGGCCCCCATGCATAGAATCGTTGATGGACGTTTTCCAGAGTAGGCAGATCAACTACTGACTAGGCAGCATTTGATTGACTTCGTATCAGTGCTCATCCCATTGTATTAGAAGCGAGATCATTGGGGATACGATTGTGGATACACCGAAAGAAAGTCCTTGTACATCTTTGAGCGCAAGCAATCCTCATGCGGCTGAACTTGGGCGCTTATTTTCGGCCCGGGTTGCCGGTGTCGTGTCCCCACGTGTCCGAGACTATGCCCGCAAGGAACATGCTTTGCCACTTGCGCTGTTCGGAGCTGGTGACGCCCCTTGACCGGTGACCACAACATCGACTCTGACCTTCGTGGTCTTGTACTGGTGCGTCGCAGCCACTGCGCCTCAACTGTCCTGCTCACGCCTTTGTCAGCGCCATCCGTTCAACCGGAGAATGAGCATCAGAGCCATCGTCTACGCCTACGTGCTCGGCGGACTCACATTCCTTCCTCTCCTCGTCCTCGCCGTCATCTTCATCACTGTCTATACCTCCGTCCCCGTAGGCGACCCCGACGCCCAGAAGAAGCGCAGGGACTCCCTCGAGAAGCACGACCCCGATGACGTCGCTGCAGCCGCCGCTGATGAACCACTCGAGGTGAACGATGCGCCCCGGACGCGGAAGGGGTGGCTCACCGTGCGGCGCACCTTCGAGGAAACGGGCGAGGATGCGGGCTACATGACGCTCATGCGCACGTTCATCGACTCCCACTCGAAGGACCCCAAGAAGTCGCGCCCGAAGGACATGTGGTATGTTGCACTGAAGGGGAAGGTGCTCTACCTATACGAGGACGAGACGATGCACGAGTGCGAGGCGGCGATCGAGCTCGGTGGCCATGAGGTTGTCGTCTATCCGGAGCGACAATTAGATGGCGAGCTATTTGCGAAGCGCAACGCCATCTGCCTCAAGCCGAAGCCGCAACAGGAGGGGATGCCCAGTCTCGCGAGACAAATGACACTGGAGAAGGAGAACATCGATGAGAAGCTCTCCGAGGCAGACACCAGCGGGAAGAGCGAGAAGGAGCGCGAGCGCCTAGAGGCTGAAGAGCAAGCAAAGGAGGCCGCGCGACGAGAAGCACTCGACCCATCCACACCCTGGTTCATCTTCGTCAGGTCTAACGTCGAAATGGAGGACTGGTACCTCGCCCTTGTACACGCCTCCGACCACCCTGCCCAGACCAACATCCTTTCCCCATTACGCCCCGTCTACGATCCCGCGGACATGCAACGCCTTGTCGATACCCTCGACGCGCAGCCAGATGTCATCCCGATGCGCTGGTTCAACGCCCTCATTGGTCGCATATTCTTCAGCTACTACCGCACGCGGACACTAGAAGACTATCTCATCGGTCGCCTGATGAAGAAGCTCTCTAAAGTCAAGCGACCGGGCTTCCTCACAGACGTCGTCGTCACCGAGGTTTCCGTCGGTAATCGGCCGCCCATGTTCAGCAAGCCGATGCTGAAGGAGCTCACGAGGGAGGGCGACGCGTCGATGGAGCTTCACCTGCAGTTTAAGGGCGAAGTCCGAATAACGGTGGAGGCGACCGCGACAATCAACATCGGCACATTCCGGTCCTATACGGTCAAGCTGATGCTTGCGGCTGTGCTGAAGGAGCTCGAGGGCAACATGCTGGTGAAGGTCAAGCGACCACCGTCCAATCGCATCTGGTACGCCTTCACCAAGTCCCCTCGAATGGTGCTCGAGGTAGAGCCCATCGTGAGCGACCGGCAAATCACTTGGACTATGATCTTGAGCCAGATCGAGTCGCGGCTGAAGGAGATTGTAAGTAACCTTCCTTGGACAACGGAATTCGATCTAATTCTCATCTCCAGATCGAGGAATCGGTAGTCATGCCGAACATGGACGACATCGCTTACTTCGACAGTCTGCCCTTCTTCCACCGAGGTGGGATCTGGGAAGACGCGGTCCGCACTCTCAAGAGGCAACCAGCTCCCTCCGATCCCTCGACAGCACCGCCGAAAGACCAATCGCCTACTATCGATACCTCAGACGACCGTCTTCCGCCTGTCTCGGCCCCTCCTGCGTCAGCACCTCCAATGCAACAAACTTTCAGCACCGACGCTATAACGACAACGTCTGAAACCGGCACGTCGGCGTCTCCGCCCAAGGCTGAGCCCTTACGCCCGTCCGCTACGGTGCAAGAGGCGAAAGCCGACCGCCGGAAGACCTGGTTCGCAGGGGCCCGCGCGCCGTCCGAACCTCTGCCTACCCTGATAACGAGCGACCCGGTCCCGGAGGAGCCAGAGGAGGAAACCACTGACCGGGGTCGACCGGCGGAGGTTGGGACTGGGTCCAGTCGCTCGCAGTCTACTCCCGACAGACAGGCGTCGCTTTCTGCCGACAGGTCCTCGGTCGTCGGGAAGGACTCGCAGCAGACTATCCGAAGGCCCTCGCCTGCTCCCAGTGCGAGGTCTACCTCTTCCCACAGCAACAACGCCCCCGAATTGGTGGAGACGCCCGCGACAGCGTCGGACCAGGACATCCCCACGCCGCGTAGTGATGCCCCTCAACCGCCTCCTAGCCCTTCGACCTTCTTGTCGACGCTGAAGTCGCGTGCGGGTAACAAGGAATCGCTGAGCCTTACGGCAAAGGAGACGATGCAGACGGTTCGGACTTGGGGCGTAAAGTGGGCAGCGTCGCGGAGGAAGGACTCCATCAGCTCAAGCTCGACCTCTGCGCACAGTGAGGAGGTTCCAGATCCGGGACAGATTACGGAGAGGCTACGAACAGAGAGCATCCCCTCGGGGAGTAAGAGGAATAGCTATGCGGATGTCCGAGCGGCTGTCGCAGGCAGGAGAGACCGATACGACTCTACGCCGGGCGGCTCTGCACCCATCGCAATCCCGCAACGCGCGCCACTTTCGGAGAGGCTGTCGTCAAGCGCCGACGCGAGCGGCAGCGGCCTCGCCCGAACCACCTCGAACACCTCGTCCATCGGCTCCCATGCCTCTTCCAGCAACGCGGCCGGCAAGAGCGTCTCCCCGCACGGCACGCCCGTCAAACGCCCCACAGTCGACTCCGAGGACGAGGTGCCCCCACCCGCGCCCATTCACGTCCAGCCGCGCGCGATGACGATGAGCATCCCCGGTATACATGCGAAACACAAGGGCGAGATCCAGTCGATGGGCTACGTCGCGCCCGAGCCGCAGACGCCGACGCAGCAGGAGAATAAGCTGAAGCCGGCGATACAGAGCGTGTATAGGCTTTGGAAGAACCCGTCCGCGCCTGCGCAGGCGGGGGACGCGCATCCGTCGGAGCGCGAGCCCAACACGAGCGCGTCCGAGTCGGAGGAGCGGGGAGAGGGGTCGGGGAGGCGAAGGACGTCAGATCAGCACGGTGGGGAGCCCGGAAGGAGACCGCCGCGCGCGCTATCGCCGCCGCCATTGCCGGAGAGGAAGAACCGGACGTCGATATCGCTGTCGAGGCCGCCGCTGTCGCCGTCGCAGCTCGCTGCCGACTCGCCCGGGACGTCGGCGCAGGCGGTGCTCAAGACCATCGCGAGCAAGGATCGGGTGCACTCGCATGAGAACGGCGATGCGGCTGGCGGTGCCACAAAATCGGATACTGCTGGCTCGCCACCGTCGTCGCCTGCGAAGGATGGTCTACCGAGGCATATGGAGGAGACGGCGGCGCAGTCTGATACATGATACATATCTCATACCATGCACACTTCCATTCCCTCTCGTTTTGCAGCGCAAGTATGTACTTCTAGCATCTTTTTGGACTTTTGAGGCAACCACTATTGTTTTGTTCTGCAGTGCTGTTGGCGAGAGTGATGCAGGTGTCAATATATGTCGACTGCTTGCGACACAAGTCACGACAGTCGTGCCACAAATGACAGTGCGCCACCGACTGCCTCAGCCGTCCCGATTCATGCGGAGTCGCGGCGGCAATTGCGCCGTGCGGGCGCGCGTGACGGTTTAATTTTGATTCCGGTTGTTATGGCCGGAAAAGGCAAGTGTTGTTGTATTGAGGCAGTGTGGCCCAGCGCGCGCTTATCCTGTCGTGTATCTGCGGCAGGCACACGCGTATCGATGAATCGTTACTGACGCGTTCTCGCCGCTCGGCCCGCAGACGAGCGCATTACATCCATTCTATTAGGATTAACGCCTGCCTTCCGTTGCATCCCGTGCTTTTGCCGTGCCCCCCTCTCGACCTTGCTGCTGGCAACGCCGATCACGACGAGCGTGACGCCAGCGCAGCGGGCGCGTTCGTGGACCTGCCGAGCCCCCGC
>JAMQCK010000620.1:0-18917 GCA_024196135.1 Pleurotus ostreatus/Saccharomyces cerevisiae fusant | reverse complement strand
CTTGCGGCCCGTGTTGTTAGTCGCGCGCAGCGGCGCGTGAGGGTCAACGACATGAATGCCCGGAACAAGGTCAGGATCACGCCGCGTCCATTGTTCTCTCGAAATGGAGGTAATTGTTACCTGCATTCATCTTGTTTCTTACGTCCATCGCCACTACGCCAGCGCATCCCACGAACTCTTTGCATGAACCTCTGATACACTACACGAACTCCGTCTTCTACTCTTCACGATATGGCTGCAGCTGCTGGCCCAGCCTCCGCGGCGCAGGCGATCGGGGAGTACCTGCAGTCTCCCGACGATCTGGCAAAGGTCTCCGCGTATCGCAAGAAGCTCGAGAAGGAGAAGGCCTCCATAGACGCACGACTACGAACAGGAGTGAAGGAGCAGCTTACCGCGACGCGAGAAGGGCTCCGCAAGCTGTTGAATACGCGGAAGAATGTGCAGACCATCCGCGATGAGATGGTGCAGATAGACCGAGAATGCAACGATCCCCAGAACCATGTTGCAACGTTCGACCAGATCAGTAGGGTATGTGGCACCATCTACAGACGTATAGAGGTATTGAACGGACCCAGGTGTCCATGGTGCACAGGAATTTCGAGCAGACGGAGGAGATGGTGCAGAACCTCCTCGAGATGAACTCGCGACTAGACATGCTCGAGAACATGCTTGAGGAAGACAGTCAGGACATCCTCGGTCCTGCCCCCAATCTCCTTGTCATTCACTTCCAGCTCAAGCAGCTCGAAGACTTCCGCAACGAGACCATGCACCAGGCGAAGAAGGCGTCGGCGCAGTCGCGCGCTACCCTCTCGCAGTGGTTCGAGCGCCTGAACGGCGTGATCGAGGCGTTCGACCAGTACATCATCGGCCTCGCGTCGAACGTACTGAGCATTGTGCGCGCGGGGAACCCAGACGTCGTCGTGAAGCTCATCAAGATCGCCGAGACCGAGGGCAGGGAGGACGAGAAGGTGCGCGAGCCGCGGAGTGTTCGCCTCATGACCTCACGTCGCCGCCGCTTGCAGGCTATAGCCATTCGACTGGTTAAGAAGGCCGCGAAGATGGATGCGGCGTCGAAGTTCAAGTCGATGCAAGCCAACGCGCGTGTCATCAAGCACTACCGGTCGAAGATCATGAAGGCCATTTCGGAGTCTATCCAGGCGACCTTCAGCGACGCATATGAACAGTACGCGAACGACCCTGTTGGCTTCCTGAACGACATCGGCTGGATGTATCAGGACATCATTCGCATAGAAAGCGATGTCGTGCCCTGCTTCCCACCCAGCTACGAGGTGTACTCGTTCTACATCCGCGAGTACCACAAAGCCCTCAACAACACCTTGAAGAGGCTTGTCGCCTCCGACCCTGGTGCCAGCGTCCTTCTCGAGCTCTTCAACTGGATCAAGAGCTACAAGGCCGACATGAAGGAGCTGAACATCCCGCCCGAGCTTATGGAGCCGCCCCTCTTGGATGGCAAGGAGCAGGACCTCATCGAGGACTACGTTCAGCTCATCATTAAGAAGCTCGACGAGTGGTCCGCCAACCTGATGAAGACCGAGGTCGGCGAGTTCACTACTCGCGCGGAGCCGCCAGAAATCGACAGCGATGGTCTCTACGGCATGCAGGGCGCGGTCATCCTCTTTCAGATGGTCAATCAGCAAATCGACCTCGCTACGGAGAGCGGTCAGGGCGCGATTCTCGCGCGCGTCGTCGCGGAGACGAATCGCGTGATGCGCGGGATCCAGGAGACGTGGGTGCGCACCGTCGAGGCCGAGTTCAAGAAGCAGACGGAGAAGCCGGAGGAGGTTGCGTCCGGCCTGATGGAGTACTGCATCGCGCTCGCGAACGACCAAATCAAGAGCGCGGACTACACGGAGGCGCTGCTCGCGCGCGTGGAACCCTTGGTGTCGGAGAAGTACCGGGTGCCCATCAGCGAGCACTTGAACAGCGCGTTCGACGGGTATCTCGACGTCGCGCGAAAGTGCACGCAGACGCTCATTGACATGATGTTCAACGATCTGCGGCCGGCGACGAAGACCTTGTTCCAGCAGGCCTGGTACGAGGGCGACGTCATGGCGCAGATCGTGGCAACATTGCGAGACTACATGGAGGACTTCCAATCCTATCTCAACCCCTCCTTACTCGACCTCCTCATCGACGACCTCATCGAATCCTTCCTCGTCACCTACCTCACCGCGCTTGCGAACGCCTCAAAGCTCAAGATGCCCACCGCGGCGAACAAGATCGGGGACGACATCGAGGCGGTCTTCTCGTTCTTCTCCGGGTACAAGAAGCGCGAGGAACTCGAGGCGGCGTTCGATATCATGAACCTCGTGCTCGCGATGCTCGAGGCGTCGAAGGACCTCATCTTCCTGTCGTTCTTTGAGTTCGCGAAGATACACGGGCCGAACCTGCAGTTCGTCGAGGGCCTGGTGAAGGCGCGAAACGACTTGGACCGTTCGGCGGTGAGCGAGGTGATGGACAGCATCAAGCGGAAGGCCAACTCGGAGGACCTAACAGAACGTGAGTATGCTTTTGGCGTGCACGACCGTCCAGGCTCAACGATATCTTCGCAGCGCCTGCGCCCACAATCATGAAGAAGATCTCTGTCCAGAGCAGCTTCTCTCGCTTCCTTCAGCGCGCCACGTAGACGTGCCAAATGCCGTAGTTGTCTGGCGGCTCCTATCACGACCGCAGGTCACTCACCTGCTTGTAGCATCATCGCATTGTATCCTTATCTGCACAATTTACGGCTCTGGAATGGACGTCCCTCCTGATTTGCGAGACTCGTGGTACAACAGTCATCAACAAATCTTCATTGCACTCCTGCGCTAGGGCCGAACCATGACATACAGCATACAACCTTGAACTTCAATGGTGCCTCATGGACCGCACCATCCCCTCACGGTACTGCTGAAACCGTATGACGGTCAAATGACCATAGAAACGGTGTGCTGATCCACGCACAGACATCTGGTGGCATTCTCTCTCAGGCGTTGGCCTTGAGGGCCGCGATGACTTGCGAGACGCTCGGCGCCGGCTTGGTGCCCGCAGGCCAGCTCGCCGAAACCGAGCTAGATCCCCCAGGGCCGACGACCTTGGCCTTGTACACGCCGTCGCTGCCGAGCATGGTCTCGATGTGGTACGCGCCGCCTGTGGTCGACTTGCCGTCGCCATGAAGGCGGTTCCATTGCTTGGTGGGGTCCCAAAGGCCCGAGGTGACCTTGGAGACGTCGATCCCGTTCAGGTAGTCTTTGACGGAGGGCGCTTTCTTCTGAGGACATCGCGTTAGTGAGTGATTGACTTTCGCATGGGACGATGACGAACCGGCATTCCTGTGGTCTGGTGTATGCAGAGATAGTCCAGGTGAGTGTTCGGTTGGGTGGCGAATGTGGTCCCATCTTCCTTGAGCTCTACTTATGTATCGTTCCAGGGAAGGCCATCAGTCGCTGTGCGAATCTCCCGTGGCAATGCCAGTCACAAGCACCCGCCAAACCGAGGCAGCGGCGGAGATATGGTCACCCCCAGGCATGACTTCGAGGGTGCTTGTCAATCGCCCATTCTGTGCACGATCCGGTACGCCACATCTGTGCAGTAATCCCGCGTCCATCGGCACCCATTCGACGGATTCATAGATGAAGGCGACACGGATGGATTGAATCTTTTTTTGAGAACGGGGTTCGCAAGATGGCAGGCCCCTGAAGGCCATCGCGTTCCGTGCTCGCCGATCAGCTCTGCCTCGGCGGCGTACCTCAGAGAGATCTTCCACGCAGTATATCGATGTCCATGTTCTAAAAACCTTGCAATGCTGGTTAATGTGATTACAGGAGGACGAGCATGCGAAGATAAAGGATGTGAGCTTGCAAGACGTGGAAGGCGCATAGTGCTAGGGATCTACTGTCACTCCTCCAATGGACGGTAGTACCGGAGACTCCTCTCGTACTTCCATACATCCTCTCCTACAAACTCTCGCACCAGACTGAGAAGCACGAATCCGATAGCGCCCGTCTCGTCCTGTGACCATTTAGCCTGGATCCACTCGTCATCACTCTCATCCTCCCGCCTGAAGCGGCACTGCCCGAGGTCGATGAGGACCACCGCGCCGTCAACATCCGCAGCATCTCCATCGCGTGCAGCCGAGGCTAGGAAGTCCTCGCGGATGAGGAAGTTGTCTACCCGCACGTCCTCGTTTAGCACCTCGAAGTCGGAGATGCGGTCGACGACCTTCACCGCTTCGTTGCACAGGGCGGTGAGGATGGAGTTTGGAAGCGGTGGTTCGCGCGTCTTCCAAGTGGCGACAAGCTGCCGGAGAGAGAGCGATGAGACATACTCCAGCAAGAGCCCAGGAACTGTCTCCGTGACTGTTCCGCTGTCATCGCGGACGTTGGGGATGACAGCTTCGTACTCGACAGCTCCATACAGCGTCGGCAGCAGCTTCCCCTGTAGCTCCCGCAGGCGCTCGTAGGCAGCGCGCTCCGCGTCGAATGTTTTTCGCGCCACATGGTGGAGATACGCCTCGAACTCGCCGTCCGAGACGTCGTTGTCATAGAAGAATGTCGGGCTTCCGAAGTCGAGAGATGTTGCAGAACCGTTGGAGACGCCGTCGAGGTAAAGGCGATATTCCTTTTCCTTCTCGAGGGACCACGGTTTGCCTTCGTCGAAGTCAGAGCGGATGTTGGTGAAGCATCGTCGGTCGTAGAGTTTGAGAATGACAGTTGGAGGCAGAGAGCATCCATTCTCCGAGGATGCTGCAGATGGGAGGATGGAGACGAGGAGGACGGGAGACATGGTGAATGGACGATATGCCTTTACAATCTTGCAAGCGATGGGCATCTTTCCTGTAGAAGATGGCCCAACATCTTTTAAAAAGAGTTGCAACTCCTTCCCCTCAGAATATTCGGGGAATACATCCCTGATGAACTTAGTGAGTAAAGGCAGTTTAACAATTACCGTTGCAACGTACGGCTGAGCTGCATCAGGAGCCATAGCTGGAAAAGTAGCATAGGATTAGTCCAGCACTGCTGATGTCAGGGAAACAGCCCACGGTCTGGTCAAAATGTACGCACGTACTGTCACTCAGCGGTTGGGGGTACTTGCTTGGTTAGGGTCAAGTTGCAATCAACCTGTCACACACACGTACATTGACTTACGTAAGTTCAACCGTGACGATGGACACCTATAAAAGGTAAGTAGTGACTTTCCAAACTGTCACAGTGACACACTGATTGTGCCCCTATCCCTTCCTACGCTCCCTCCACCATCAGGACCTCAGGCATGGCTCCTCGCCGCAACCTCACATCATCCAAGAAGGAGCTGATCTCTATCGCTGTCGAATTCGGAAAGTTTCACCTCGCAGATTATGAGCACACCGACTCGCCGCGCTTGCGATCCCTGCTCAAGAGGCTCGACGCGCTGCTGCGCCACGGGTGCCCATTCGCTGAATTCGACAAAGGACCACCAACGCGAGCAATTAGGGACCGCCGTCTGTTCTCTCAGACAGATCCTCAGATTGACAAGGCGATCGATTCTCTTCTTTGCTTCGCCGCAATATGCGGAGATCTCGGCAACTTCCCCTTCACCCCAGCGGCCAGTGGAGTGTACGAACTTTTACGCAGTTACATTCCTGTGGCGCTTGACTGGGTGGAACTACTGCACCCGATGAACGGTCACCTGCATCCTGTATCGGGTGCGAATGGTTATCAGAAGCTCTGCCGCCTTATTACGGCGTTATTGCACGCCGTCTGCCTTCCAGGCATGTACGGTAGCCACGAAAAGATGTACGAATACATCTTCACTACCCCCACCATAGACTATCTGGTCGACCTATGGCTCAACCTCTTCCGGTATACCGCCAATCCGACGTGGGATGCGGTGATGAGGCTCGTGAAGCTCATGTACGATCTCGCAGAACATATCAATGTGGAAGATGGGCCGTCTGGCGTGGCCAGCGAGCTCGTCAGGAGCACAGTGCGCCAGAGGATTGAAAACAAACGGCGGCGCCTTTGCCGCGTTGTGTCACGCTACGGCCTTTACCTCCAGGATGGGACGCAATTTCGTTATGTCTCCATGCACCTCCTCGCCCTGGCCAGTATCTTGTCACTTACGCCCGAACTTCAAGTCACCGTCTGCCCTCGGGAAGACATACGCACCCTCGTCAATCTTCTGGACCACTACATCGCCACCCGCAATTGGCCGGCGCTGATGACGGGATGCACCTATCTCAGCAACCTCCTCGTATTCTCACTCAATAACAAGGCAGTCGAGTGGGCGATCAACGACGGCATCATTGCCACGGTTCTGAATGCATTGGACCATTGCGATGATCGGAAAACTATTGTCTCTGTGCAGCGAGTCGTCCGTTGCATCACAGATGACTTCAACTCCTGGCGGGTACTGCGCGCATTCCAACAAAAAACGACGGACCTCATCCCTGAGCTAGAGCAAGCGAGCGAGCGACACCTGGTCATCGTGGAATGCTTAACTGCCTACTGCGAACGCGTCGGCGTCCTCGTCTATGCGAGGCTGATGTTCAAAGAAGGGAGAGAAAAGTGCTCGTACTCGGAGGTGCGATCTGTTTTTACTCGTCGTCACAGCCTCCTTACTCACAATTGCTCCGTCAGTGCGCCCGGTCACTGACTGAACCCGGGATCAAGACATTAGCGTGCCAAGGTAGAGATGCCTGGTATTGCTCGGAGCGGTGCCAAAGGGCTCACTGGAAAGAAAAACATCGCCGAACTTGTTGCTTCGGGTCCGCCAGTGAGTCATCGGCTAATGGCGCGCGGAATTGGGATATGCTCAGCTCTTCACATAGCTCGGATATCCCAGCGTGACTGGCGCTTCATCTGCGCGCTCGCCGTCGCTCACATGCAGAGAAATCTGCGCTCCATCGTCGAGGAGGCCCTGGCCTTGGACCCAAACCGCTGTCATCGAATGGCACTGCACGTCGACCTCCGCGAACCGGCGATCACGCACAAGGTGAAGATTGTTGAGGTAAAGGCGCCCGAAGATGCCTGGACGACCAGACTTGTCATCTATTGGCGAGAGTGGGGAATTGTCACGGTTGAAGATATGGATGTTGCATTCCAATTGGACGTGATGCTCGAGGAATCAGAAAAGGAGGCGGCGGATCAGGAAGATATAGCAGCTTCGGGCCTTGCGATCTTGGACGCGTAACAACCGCCCCATGCTGCTGACTGCTCCTTCATACAGCTCTATCATGTTTGTTACTTATCCTTATGTAACGAATGGCGCTCCCAATGCGCGAATATTTGTCGAGCCTGATCACTGCGCTCTCTCGAGATTGACAGAAGCTCGCTCAGTATATCGTCCGGGGACAGCGAGAACAACTGTACGCTCGTTTCATGCAGTATAGTAACTTGGACACAGGAAAACTCGGGCAAATTAGATATGACAGTCGAAAAGAAGATGCAAACAAATAAACGCCAAACAAATGGCCGCCACGCACCTGGAGTTCATCACATCACAATCTTATCTCTGAATCGAGGCGATAACGACCGGGCCGCCGGCTTCTTGGCGGCTTCTTCGTCGCGTCCAACGTCGCGCACGACATCGTGCTTGCTCCCTCCCACCATCAGCCGCTGGTCCTTCACTCACGGCCGCGGGCACCTGCCGCCATACGACACGCGCACCTAGGTCATCTGGACGGCGAGCCACAGCTAGCAGCCTTCGATTGATACCCACCAACTCGCGTGATCTTGCGCACAAGCGCCCCTGCCCTTGGCCCTCCCGCGTTCTCCTTCGCATCCATCGCGCCCTCAGCGCCTCCCCATACGGCGCACTCTGTACCTCTCCGCTTTGCTCAAGACACCTATCCTCCTCCTCCCCTCAACCATGCCCTCCTGCTTCGGCGCGCTCCCGAACCCATTCAGCGGCCTCAAGTACGCGATCCGGCCAACGCAGAAGCTCCTTCAGCATGAGAAGTACGATACAGATTGTAGAGGGACCTCCAAAGACGGTCGAAGGACAACGGAGGAAGATCACTCGCCGGTAAGGGAGAAAGACCCGGTCGCGTATCGAGCGCTCGCTTCATCAGCGTACCAGCCGGTCCCCGCTACTTCTGAGAGCGCAAGTCACCCCTCGGACGCGGATGCAAGCTACCCCTCCGTCGCTGGCAAGCCCGTCGAAGTGATCACCGTGCCGGAGAATATGCCCGACGTCGACCCCGAAGCTGAGGCGAAGGAGGTCGCGGACGCTCTCACGCGGCTCGTCGAGCTGTCCGCGTCGTTCAATCGGCCGCGAGCTGTGGACACGGCAACACCCTCCCCTCCAGCAGACGGCCTTTCAGCTTCAGCCTTCACTCTCAACGAAGCCTCCTCTGCCCTCGACACAACGTCCACCACCACAATCCCACCCTCCACCCCCACCACCTCCGCCCACGATCCCTCCACCCTCCTCACCCTCGCCGTCGACACCATCTTCGCCACCACCGCGGACCTCGAGACGATCCAGGCTCTGCGCATACCATGGTTGGAGCGCCTCGCAGCAAAATATCACGTCGGGAACTATGTGATCGTCAGAGAGACGGGCGAGAGAGTGTTTGAGTATATGCCGTTGTATGCTAGGTGCGCTCTTTGATCACCCGCAGATTGACGTTCAGCCTCGGTCCGTCGGCCAAGGGAGCATTGAACTAACGCGACCCCACTCGCCCAGAATCGGCATGCATCTCCTCTTCTATGGCGCGCTCCAAAAGAAGATGCTCCAGATGGACTGGCTGCAAAAACTGTTGAAGGAGCAGTCCATCAAGGCTAGTTTGTTACACCATTCTTGCTATGTGTTTGGCTCCCTCTAACCCACACCTTCGCCCCTCTCACCACACTCACACTCTCCAAACTACGTCCTAACTACACTCACTGACCTCCGACTACCCACATCCAGCAAGGACAAACCTACGACTCCCCCACCTCCACGCACGCCATCCCGGGCTTCATCAGCACGTACAAGATCGACACGGGGGAGCTGCTGGAGCAGGACCTGAGCAAGTATGGGTGCTTTAATGAGTTCTTCTATAGGTGGGTTTGTTTCTCTTATGTGGTGGGTTTCAAGTTGCGTGGTTTCGATGACAGCTGTTTTGTGCATAATTGGACAATGGCTTTTGAGGATGGGGGTCAGCGATGGCGCGAGGCTGGTCGTGAATACTCCCTACCACCCATACTCATGCTCACGCCCACTCGTGACAGACGACTCCGCCCCGACGCGCGCCCCGTGCAGAACGCGGCGGACGAGCGCGGCCTGTGCAGCATGGCCGACTCGCGGCTAGCGGTGTACGAGGATGTAAACTTGGCGACCGAGTTTTGGTGAGTGGTAGACGTATCTGCTTTGAAGCCTATCGCTCCTGTATCACCCTGAGCTTTCATTCCCGATTGTCGAGACACTCGCGCTCACCCCTCCCCGTACGCCATTACTAACCCCCTCCCCCAGGATCAAAGGCCGCAACTTCACCATCCCCCAGCTCCTTAACGTCCCCGCCACCAGCGCCGCCGCACGCGCCTACGACGGCGGGTCGGTGGCCATCTTCCGCCTCGCGCCGTCGGACTACCACCGCTTCCATAGCCCGATTGATGGGGAGGTGCGGCGGGTGGAGGATGTGGAGGGGGAGTATTTTACGGGTGAGTGGGGTGGGATGTTATAGTGGGTAGAGGGTGGAGGGTGGAGGGTGGATAGTCGGGAGTCGACTTGCTTCATCCCATATCATGAAGCCGCGAGACTGTAGCTAACCCCCCACCCCCAGTAAACCCCCAAGCGATCAACCAGCCCGGCCTCGACATCCTCACCGCGAACGTTCGATCGGTCTTGCACATGCGGGAAGCGCACTCAGGCGCAGCGGTCGCGCTGGTCGCCGTCGGCGCGCTGCTTGTGGGTAGTATACGGTGGACGGTGGGTGAGGAGGGTGAAGTGCGTCGGGGCGACGAGCTCGGTTACTTCGCATACGGTGGCAGCACCGTGATCGCGCTCTTCCCGCGCGGCGCGGTCGCGTATGACCAGGATTTGCTGGATAACTCGCGCGTGCCGATGGAGACGCTGGTTAAGGTGGGTTTATTTGCAAGATGCGCTTCCTTTTTGCACTATGTGCTTCCTCTTTGCACTATGTGCTTCCTCTTCGCGCGATGTGCTTCCTGTTGGCTTGGGTTCATACACGTCCACACTCCACCTTGCGTCCAGATGTTCTACACGATGTGCTTCTCCCGTTCTGGTTCCGAGATGACTAGAGCGTACTTACTGACGGGCGCCCGCAGGTTGGCTGGTCGATTGGGCGGATACCGAATGAATGGGCGCCGGAGCCGGAGCAATTGGGGTGAAGACGTCGCCCAATGTCTGACTTGTCCGCCGCTTGAACACATCTATGGGAACGATATCACGACTAGGACGACTCACAACTAATGGGCCCATCTCGCATACTAATGAGCTTCGAGTAGATATTGGAACAGTGATCGGTTGGGGATACAATTCGTGACGCTAGTCAGTACTTGCAAACTCTGCACTTCAAGCGAATGTTGTGGGTCCACATCTTCGCTTCCACGTGTTCGTGCGGCCCGGCACGTGCGCTCCCGCGGGACTTACCCACGGATCCGCATTCCGATCGCTGCTTGCCACCTCTCCGGTGCCGGTTATGTTTCTGCTGAAATTCTCATTCTTCTGAGTCCTCTTGTGTCAAGACTCCCGGGGACTCGAACGCGCTTCCGTCTCCCAGAACACTGGACGATGTACCGAGGTGCAGCTGCTCTGGGGTTCTGGCAATGGGGAAGGACGACGCGCAGTGATCAGGCGCTCACCAGCTCGCCATAGTCGAGGTGGGTTCGCATCCACGGCTGTGCGTGATTGGGAAGACCCGATATAGCATGGGGACGCACACCCTTTATAAGACGACGCGTCTTGCCTCCTTCACTCATCATCCCAACCACCCTACTTGACACTCCCATCATGTCCGAGACCCCCTTCAAGATCGCCATCCCCGACGACCGTCTCGCGCTCCTCCAAAAGAAGCTCGAGCTCACTATCTTCCCCGACGAGCTCGAGGACGCGGGCCGCGACTACGGCTCCCCCCTCGCCGACATCAAGCGCCTCGTCGCGCACTGGCGCAGCGGGTTCGACTGGCGCAAGCAGGAGGCCGCGCTCAACGCGGACCTCCCCCAGTTCACGCGCGACATCACCGTCGACGGACACGGGTCGCTCAACGTGCACTACGTGCATGTCAAGAGCGCCAAGGCGAGCGCGATCCCGCTGCTGTTCGTGCATGGCTGTGCGTGTCGTGATTAGTGTTAATCTTCATGCATCCATCCATCCAATGCTTGAGAGTGCTTGAGTCGTGGATGTGATTCCGGGGTCGGGGTGGGCGCTTATCGATGACTATCCACAGGGCCCGGCAGCTTCATCGAGGCACGGAAGATCGCGCCGCTTCTGGCGGGGGGCGCGGAGGGGCAGCCGAGCTTCCATGTCGTCGCGCTCAGTCTTCCTGGCTTTGGCTTCTCGGAGCAGCCGCATAAGCGGGGATTTGCCATTCCGCAATACGGCGAGGTGAGAACCAGCTTATCTACGCTTGGAAGAAGCTAACGCTTCGCAGGTGGCTCACAAGCTGATGCTGGCGCTTGGGTATGAGACGTATGGTGAGTCTCTTGAATGTATATCATCTCCGGCTCCTTACTGACCGTACCATTAGTCACCCAGGGGGGCGACTGGGGCGCTGGGGTCCGTCTGTGCTTCCTCGACTGTATTCAAGAAGACTTCTGACCTTTGACCTTCACCCCCTTCTGAACTTCACGCCTTGCAGATCACACGCTACATGTCCACAGTCTACGGCGTCAAGCACGTCAAGGCCTGGCACACTAACATGCCCACGTAAGTGTCCTCGAGCTCTACCGCAAATATGCCGTCAGAGGCATTCGCAAGAAGTCCTTCGAGCTCGCTCGCGAGGCTTGCGTTGCGGCGAATGCGATGCGACGCCTCACATCTATGTATGGTCCATCACAAACTGACTTTTCTCCAGCTCCTTCGGCCCCGACCCGCCCAACGTCCAGCTCACGCCCGAAGAGCAGGAGCAGGCCAAGCTGGGCCTGCAGTGGCGCGAGAAGGAGGGCGCGTATATGCGGCTGCAGTCGAGTGAGTGTTTGGGGTTCTGCTCTTGTAGATTTGATAGTTCTTCATCATCCTCGATTTCTCAATGCGACCTCTACCTTCTCTTGTTTCCTCCGTGAAAGATCTTCAGTCGGCTAACAACTCCCTCAGCCAAGCCCCAAACCCTCGGCTACGCCATGACCGACTCGCCCGTCGGGCTGCTGGCGTGGATCTACGAGAAGCTCGTGTCGTGGACGCACAACTATCCTTGGACGGATGATGAGGGTGCGTTGACATGGCCCCCGCTCCCTCACATCCACCTCACCCTACATTCGCCCCCCACCTCCCCTTCCTCGTACCCTCTCACCCAACCGCACCCTCCCCACCCTCTCCCTAACCCTCCCTACCACCACCCAAACCCTTACTAACCCCCCTCCCAGTCCTCACCTGGATCTCCATCTACTGGTTCTCCCGCGCCGGTCCCACCGCGTCCTTCCGCATCTACTACGAGTCCTTCTCCGCGATCGCGAAGGCGGCGGCGGCGGGCCAGGCGCCGCCCCCGCCGAGCCCGATCCCGCTGGGCTTCACGATCCTGCCGGGGGAGATCGCGATTTCGCCGAAGCCGTGAGTCGTTTCTTTCTGTGTGGAGTGCTCGTTTTCTTGTTCTTGTGGAGAGTGATGGACCTGGATCCTGCGAGGATAGCGCCTCTCGTGAGGATAGCGCCTCTCGTGAAGAAGGCGCGGCTCGCGAGGAAGGCGCGACTCCTGCCACATCGTGTGCTTCATCTGCCGCTGAGGTCGCGTCCCGTAACACCTATACTGACCCCCTCCCCAGCATCCGCAATCTCCTCGGCACCGTCGTCTTCGAGGAGAAGCACGACAAGGGCGGGCACTTCGCCGCGTACGAGGTCCCTGAGATCCTCGCTGGCGACCTGCGGAAGATGTACGCGAAGGGCGGGCCGGCGTATGGGGTGGTGGAGGGGAAGGATGGGTACTGAGGGAGGGAAAATGAATCGTGTAATGTACGTGTGCGAGGTCCCGGTACTGTACGTGAACAGCTTGGCTAAAAAGTCTCTTGTCTTCAGATGTAACAATGTAGAATAGCTCGATGAAGCATGTCGGATTTTCAAGCAACAGTGCCGCAAGCAGACTCTTCGGCCGGAATGACGCGCAGCTTTTGGTCGTGAAGGGTGTGAGTGTGCACCAACGCCTCTGCCATAAGCGGGTAAATTCTGACCGTTACTCGAGCATGTAGGTTGTCACGCACCCACGCAGACCTGACCCGTTATGCTTCTTCTATGCATTCAGTAAGACGGTCACCCGCTCACTCAACATCACATGCCTGCTTCTCAGTCGACCGGGTCATCCTCGTATGACAAAGACGATGGCCCAGCCCGGAACGACCTATATAACCCTCGCTTGCCTTGGGCTTGAGGAACACACATTCACCCGCCGTTCTTCGACTCAGCCATGTCTTCCACAGTAGTACATCCCTTCCACACGAGCCCTACCCTCCGTAAGGGCCTGGTCAACGTGCCGGGTGCTACACCTGCCGCTGCCAAGGCCACTCAACAAAACCTGCTGGCAGACTACGAGAAGCATCACTGCTACTTCAACAACAAGGGCTTCCACAACCATCTCTCGCACCAGTGAGCTCCCTTTCTCTCGCGAGCTGACCGTGCCTTCCTTCCGCGCGCTATTATATTCCGCACGCGCGTGCCACCTGGCGCTCACTCATTTACCTCCACAGCCTTCTCTCCGCATACGACCTGGGCGCGTCAGCGAGCCTCCTGAAAGACATCTACGAGGTTGAGTCCGCATCGCAGCGTCCTATCGTGCAAGGGCCGGAGGACAAGATTCCTCAACTGACGGAGGAGAATTGGACGTCTGCGCTGGGGCAGGAGGAGTACGCGTCTTCCCCCATTCACTGAACAGGGTGCCAGGCAAAGACCATTGACGTCGAATTACAGAGCCTACGTCGCATACCTCAGGTTCTTCGGCGAGCAGATCGCGGATCATGGCGCGCAGGCCACCATCGAGCGTTATATATTCTCCCCTGCGGCTAATGGGAACGGGACGGTGATGCTGGCGCGGTTTGTGAGCGGTCTGTAAGTGCCGGACTCAGGCGTGGAGTAATGGGAAATTGACGCGGACTGCAGGCTGCATCCGTGGATTCAAACTGGCGTAAGTCAGGTCTTTGGAAGTATTGGCATGATGCTCACATTGCGCGCGCGCAGTTTGGCGTCGAGTTCAAGCAGGACTACCTCACGGCCATGGGTCTCGCCCTTACAGCCGTCCACGTCCCTGATTATCCGGTCGAGTATCTCGCGGACTTGCCCTCTGGCGATCCCAGCGTGACATTCACATCGAAGCCATCTGCGACGCTAAACGCTCTCTTCAACGAACTCTATGCCTCCGACGTCCTCAAGCCTGGACCATATAACAAAGACCCAACGTACGCCGCGACACTGCAGCGCATCGACGAGTTCTTCGCCGACTCAGCGCGTTTGCGCGCCGTCCTCGACCTTGCCAACCGGTGGACGTTCCCGCCCGTCGAGGACACCGCCGCGTTCGCCGCTGACCTCGAGCACAAGATGAAGGAGATTATCGTTCAGGGGACACTCTTACTCGCCGGCACCGGCCTTCGTCGGGATGCTCAAGGTCGCCCGCCCCTAGTGGACTTCCACCTCATGCATCTGGTGACGGCGGGCACGTTCATCCGCCCGCTACTTGCTGTGGCGCGCGATCCCGTGTACCAGGCGCGCCTGCTGCACCTCCTTGTGCGGATGATGCTGATGACGACGATCATGCGGGGGCGTCCCAAGCCGGATGTTGCGGCGCTATACGCAAGGCCTGTGACATTCGACAATGAGCAGGATAAGTTGCTCGGCGGTCCCCGTTCTGACGCGAATGGCGCGCTGACAGGGAGTAACTCGTTCTCGACTCAGCATACGCCAGGCGGCTGGTCCACGATCATCGACAACGCCATCCACCACCCGGAGCCGCATGTCTCGAAGGTGGCACGCTCGCTTTATTATGGTGCGCAGCTGTACGAGACGGAGGATGATCTTGGTGTGGTGGGTGTCGATGGGACGTTGTTCTTGCGCGCGGCGACGGTGATGCTGGATGGCCTGGGGTGGGTCAGCAGGGGCGAGGAGAAGCGAGGTTGGGATCATAGTGGGCTGGGATGGGACGAGGCGTGGGCGGACTCGAAGGGTTATGTTGCCGTCTCGATGAAGTGAGCGTATTCGCGCCGTGCTTGCGACCAATAAACTCGCTCTGAACCAGTGAACTCACTGCGGACATCGAAACAATCAGTGTACAGTACAAATGCTGGTATAGGTATCGATCAAGGCGAAGGGCGACCTTGTACAGCTTCGTGCACGGTGACCGCCCAGGAATCAAGGGTCTCGACTGGAAGCCTCTCAAATTCGGCTATGACCTGTATCCACCTCTCAGTTGACTACTAGTCCACAGCGAGAATATACTCACCTTCTCTATGGCGTCCATGATCTCATGCACTTGACGATCTGCGACCTCCGCCGCAGCGCGATTTTCCGCCACTACTCGCAACATTTGGGCGTTCCTCGCTCGTTGCTACATGGAAAGGTTGATTCAGTCGACTATCGAGAATACCTACGAGCGCACCTCATCCAGCATGACCTTTAGCTGGTCGCGATGCTGTCGCAGCAAAGGTACCGTTCGCGCGGCGATAGCATTGCGCGGGGTGGTCGACGAAGACCATACATCAGGAGGCGGGGGTTGACCTAGGTCACGGTTCGCTCTAGCAGAGCCATAGGTGGTTCTATATGGGAATGCGTACCTGTCGCTGCGAGCGCCTGGTCTCGTTCCTTGGCTTCATTCACGATGCTGGATGGACGTTGAGGAAATTGTTCAGACGGTATAAGGGAGATCGCATACCGATGTAGTGTGTCTATGCTGGTCTGCATATCATGCTCTTTGCATATGTCCTCAACCATCCTCTGACGTCCATCTATCAGAACCCACCACCCAGACAAAGGGAAACTGGCGCGTACCGATATCTGACTCTCGATGTAATCAGACGTGCGGTTGAACAGCTGGGACGCGGTATCCCTGTCCTGTTCGATGAACTCGGGAAAGCATAGCGCGAATTCTTCAAAACTGAACGGACGTGAGCGACTGCTAGTCGACAGGCAACGCGTACTGACGTCCACTTATGCGACGCGCGCGAGACGGCAAGTTGCAGGGCTGAGTGGAAGTGAATCCAGCGGCGACTCGCTTTAGAGTTTCTGTCCATCGTAGGGGTTTCGTACGGTCGTTATCGCGTGCTATGAACGTCGGTGGCACTCGGCAGTCACGGTTATGTTCAAGTTTGGCACTTTCCTTTTAGAGACGGACGATACAAATGGCACAGCCACTGGACACACAACAATACACAATCATAAAGCGTCCGAAGATCGTGGAATTCCTGTCTACACATCAAGAGATACGTGAAATTGTGCTCTAGTGATACGAGTACCTGACCTGGGTATGGCGGGGTGCGCGCGTCAAGCAGCCCACACCTAAAGTGCGTGGCGTCAGCAGGATTCGAACCCATGAATGTCACCTGATTTTTCACGTGCATGTTGATATTCGAACTTCGGCGAATGCGGGAACCCCCTGGAAAGCCGCCCCGTCAGGACGCTTTGGCGCGGCATCTGTGGGTGAGTGGAGGGTGGCGCACCATTCAATACAGTCTTGCTCATGTGAGCTACGCCGCTTGACGCAGGTACACGAGTAGCGTTCCACTACGCGTGTAGTTTCCACTCCATGGGTGCCGGAGCGTCGCGCTCCGCGTGTTTTGGTGACCGCTCGCTCCAAAGGCTTGTACAGCATGCGAAATGGCGGCAATCCGCGAAGTAGCACTATCTTCAAACTGGCTTGGGTCCCCACTGCACGCGCACTGACAGCTGTTCTGGAGCCCCAAGAGCCACAATAGACGCGGACTAAGTTGTCGACGTACCTTCTCAACTTCGCGAAGCTACCGAAGCCATGGCGCAAGCCTACAGAAGCCCGGTATGAACCCGCGAAGGCAGAGTCATGATGACACTCGGACGTCGCACGAACGTTCAAGTTCAAGCACAGCGGCGAAGGCCGTAGGCGAGGATGAATGGAAGGATAGGGTTGCCGCGGGATCACTGAATACATTGGCCAAGTATCGCTGAATGGATTGGGATGCTGGCAATCGCCACCCTCGCCACTCTTCCACCCTATGCGCAAGGGATCGAAGGGATAAGACGGAGGAAGGCGAACAGGCGAGCACTCATGGGACCTCACAGTGACGTCCCTCGCGCAGCAATTCCTGTCCAAAGCTCTGCCAGCTGACGACTCGTAGACTGCGGCCTACCACCGACCCTGACACCGGCTACTCAGCTGAGCGATGCAGGACTACGGAGCGCGCGAACGCACGGCCAATCGAGCTGCATTGCCACCCTGTCTGATAACACAGGACCAATCCTTACCTACATCGCAACAAAAGAACCCTGTCTTGGACGACGTTGGCAATCAACAAGTCTGACCACGGAAAGCACAGCTTCCATACCAATTACAAACAAAAAGACACACATGATACCAGTACCAAGCCCTTATACTACATTTTGCCTTGAGGGACGCGCAGAAACACCTCCGGTATTGTACACATATCTACAGTCCTTGAAGAGAGTGGGGAGAGAAAGTTCGCGTGTATGAATGCGATATTACAGGATGAATGCATGGAGTGAATCTGTCAAGCGTGTCAGCTAAGAGATCCACGGTGAGCCAAGAAGCCCCAAGAGACGAACGAACCTGTGAAAGGCTTAGCCTCGCCTGCGCGCGCCCATGCCCGCGAAGCTGCTGACGAACAGCGGGGCCTTGCGCTCCAAGCCCCCATAGCCCCCATCGCCGCCTATGCTCCCCCGATCGCTGAGCGAGATGCTGTGGATGCTCGCGAAGCTGCCGAAGCTGCTGCGGTGCGCCAGCCGCTTGCCGATGGACGGCGGCGGCGTCTCCGGCGAGTACGACAGCGCGCTGCCGGGCGAGCGCGAGAGGGAGTGTGTCGAGGTGAAGCTGCGCCCGAGGCCGTCGCTGAGGGAGGAGACCGAGGTGTCGGAGAATGTGGAGGGCAAGCTGGAGAGGATCGACGATGACATGCGCGCGGGTGAGGTCGGCGCGTTGGACGAGTTCGTGCGGAACCGGAGGCCGGCGATGGGCTCCTGCGCCGGCGGACTCGCGTCTGCCGCCTCGTTCAGCTCCTCCTCGTCCGCCTCAGAGATGAGGCCCAGGCCGGGCGACCGCGGAGAAATGGGCGTCGGCGAGCCCGACGCCACCAGCGTCTCAACAGTGAGCGACGAGTCGAGCTCGTCATCACTGCTGCTCGTGAATCCATCCTCGACTGGCGGAGAAGCCGACTGCGTCGTGATCGTCACGGGCGCGCCCGGAGAAGCACCCTGGGGTGTCGGCGACGCCGCGTCTCCCGCCGCAAAGTACTGCTTGCGCTCAACGACCGGCGAATCCCACGCAGTGTCCCACCCCTCCCAGTGGCCACGGGCCTTCATACCCTCATCCGATGAGAGATCAGAAGCCTCCGCAGGGTCGTCATGGTCAAGCTCCGGGGGCACACCCAGCGCGCCCTTAATGCGCTCCCAGATGAGCTCGGAGCGGGGGAGGATGCACTTCCGGATGTTGGCGACGAACGTTGGATCTGGATCTGTTTCGCGCGTCGCGGTTGTCAGATAGTGATGGAGCTTCTTATAGTCCCAAGTCGCCGGGTCTCGATCCTCCACTGTATCTGTCGCTTTCGGGAAGGTCTGCGCCAGCAAAGCGAACAGCCTCGCGGTGGGTGGGGTGGAGAC